>WWET01004533.1:44005-79603 GCA_011038615.1 Limnodynastes dumerilii | reverse complement strand
CCCTCATACACTGACGCCTGGGTGAGAGATCTTCACACCACACTCTCAGAGTACGATTGGGAAATAATTTTTCAGCCCACCCACAAAAGCTCACTGAGCTTAAACGTCATTGAAACCCAATATAAAATCCTCTCTAGACTTATATAGACTTCACAACATTTCTTCTTCCCTCTCCTCTCAATGCTGGCGCTGTGCAAATACTATAGGCACATTTCTACATATCTGGTGGGAATGCCCATGTCTTAAACCATACTGGGAAGCAGTTTACTCAATCACCCGCAAACTTACAGGAGTGGGAATCCCTTTGACCCCTGAATATTGGCTCCTATCTCTTCCCCCCTTTCCGCTTGTAACATATAATAAATCTCTATTCTCCCACCTAACCACGGCAGCCAGAGCCACTATTCCAACCCACTAGAAATTGCCCATACCACCCACAATACATGAGTGACCAACCCGGTAGACCATTACATGAATATGGAGGACATAATTTCGTCAGCTGAAGACAAACACTATGACTTTAGAGTTACATGGGTCTACTGGTTAGAATACAAGGAAAGTCCAGACTACCATTCCGACTGCCAAACTACTCAACTGCCCTCCCTGCCATGATAGAGCTTAAAGACTTCACTCGTCTCTCGCCATTATAAATACAACTGTAAGCTGCGTGACAACCAAAAATCTTGTTGTTAAGCCTGGACTAACCCCCCCCCCACACACACACACATACACGCATCCCCGCATTCCAACACACGTGCATACATAATTCCCCCCCCCCTTCCCTCTGTTCCTCTCTTATTAAAACTTAAAATCTTGATAACTGATTCCTCCTGCACCTTCTGGAGTGCTATTTATTGCACCTAGTATAAGGATGTTTAATCTTTGTGTCTTTAAAACGACTGTTTAGTTTAATCAATTTTGATAACCTTCTGTAATGACACTTGTTTGTTGTACTCGCATTTGTGTGACAATTACTGTACTATTCAGTTACCTTGTACTTTAATAAATAAAGAATATACAAATAAAAAACATCTTCCTGTGACTTTTTGGGTTTATTCTTTCAGCCATTGCAGTTTGTTTTTTAAAATACCTATTTCGGGTAAATTTTTTCTAAGCAATTTATATTTTTCTCCCGAATGCTGCTTTATTGTATTTCTTCTAACGTGGAACATCTATATTGCTATGTTTGTTCACTCCAATGTTAAAAGTTGGTGTGTACAAATTTATATTACTTTCCAAATGAATAATGATTTATAGATTTTGACTGTTTTTTTTTTTATTTATTCCTTAAAACTGCAGCAGAAAGCAAGTGTAAATCATGGCTACAGCTCTTTTTAGATTAATAAAATAAGCCTAGCAGTGACCCACATGCTTTGTTGCAACAGATGATCAGTGCTGAAAACACTCAGTCATTGCAAATCGAATTATAACCTCTGTTTCTATATGGATTTTAAAAAAATACTCTTTCTTAAACAAGTTGTTGTTCTACTTACTCAATAGAATTATATGCTAAGCGCCTGAGAACCCTAGGCATATAAACAAGCCAAAACCCTACTAACCAAGTCCTGAAATGTATTTGTGAGTAAAAAAAAAAAAAAAGTATTTATCCACCATGCATCCTATTTACTGTTATAGCTATCAGTATTACAATTATCTGTATATCTCACACAATTTTGGGATGATTTATGTTGACTTAAAGCAGCATTTCTGAAACTGGGGGTTGCTATGGTAAAATTGTACAGTAAGGAGACGCGGAACGAACATGTCAAGGGCCCAGATGCAAAAAGAGAATAAATTACTAATAAAGTGTAATTATAAAATAAAACAGACTTACCTGCACTATTCTAATAAGAGGCGAGTACTTCATGGTTGAAAAAGCCTCTTTTTTTTCCTGCAGGTCCTATTGCTCTGTTGATCTGCTGCTGGGCTCTTTTCTTCAGCTCTGGGTCACACAGAGCATGGGGATGTGAGTGGCGGCATGACATCATGACTTGTCTGTTCACTGATATGCGGTCCGTATTGCATCGTTTATATAGATTACTCATATACTCTCTGTTTGGTTTAGCAGTCATTGGTGTGCTCTTTTTTTATTGAGGGGTCTCAATTATTATTTCACACTATAACAGGAGGTTCTGCAGAAAAGTATTTTCTTACCTGAAATCAACAATAAACTATTTATTGTGTGCGGATTTAGGCTTGCAAAGGGAGACATTTTTCAACTTGGTCCATCTGAACTTGTCTGCCAGTACAAGCTCAAACAAATGTATGCATATGGTTCTACTACAGGGTTGGACAGATAGCTGCTGCTTAGATTGTAAGCTCTCACAAATAGCACCCCCCGTTCTCTTGGATTTCTCTGTCTTGTTTATCATCATTTTGTTGTAACCTGTATCACCTCGTTGGTTCTTTGGTTTACACTTTGTAATCTGTATGGTGCTACAGACCCTTTGTGGTGTCCTATAAATAAACAGTAATATCAAAATTCTTATTTTGTTCTTTTTTTCACAGCTCATTTTGATATTTGAACTCTATTCTGTGTTCTCTTAGAAAGTGGAGTTCTTTTTAATAACCTGCTTTTATTTCTTTGCCCTTTACAGTTCATACATCACAAGAGCCAGGCTGGTTAGAAGGCACACTCAATGGGAAGATTGGACTCATTCCTGAGAACTATGTGGAATTCCTATAGCTTTATGCTCTGTTAGAAAAGCAAAGCTTTACATGGTATCCATGACAACTGCTGAGGATGTTAAAGGTTTTCATTCTTTGCCACCATGAATTACAGGGTGAAGGACTTTGCATTACCTCTCGCAGAGCATGTGTTTTAATAGTAATGTACATGTTTGAAATGATTTATTGTGGTAAAATGTATACAAAAATGAAAACTTTTATTTTTCGTAAGGGACCATTTTATGTTTAATTACCTTATTGTTATAATTTACTTTAACTTTTAACCATTAAGCAACCTGATGGTTTACCAAATTAAACTAGACAAAGGAATCTAGTGCAGGTATCTTCGGAAATTTTATTACACTTTTTGGGTGTGATTTTATTTCAAAAGTGCAGACTTGCTATTATACTTTCCTCAAACTGGTGTGTTTTTGTTGTGATTTATGAATTAAATGAGGATATGATTAATATTTAAAACTTAGTAAGAGGACTGGGCCCCACCTGTGCACCTGCTGGTGAATGTGCTGCCAAGCCCAACTCTTATTGTTCCTTATATTCCAAAGATATGGGCAGCGTGGTTTATCAGTATGGTCAGTTTGAGATTGCAGAAGCTACAGTACTGGATCATTTGGAGGAAGTCAATGTATGATTTAATATTTTACTATTGTTTCATCCTGAAATGAACTTTAAGGAGGTCAATAAATAGTAGCTGCAATAGTCTAAAGGGTAATGTTATTGGTATTTAAAGGCATGTGTAGCAACCCAATAATGAGGGCTCGGGTAAGGGTATTGTGGAACATGAACAATGCGAGAGGAGATGACACAGAGAAAAGACAAACAAATGTATGTAGAGTAAAATTAGTTTACTTTTCAGTAGGGAGAGAGGACAGAGCGCTTGCAGCCTGTCAGCTTCTGCAGCGCTATGCCCTCTCTCCCTGTCTGGCTACACAGCGCTGTATAACCTGACAGGGAAATAAGGCATAGCGCTGCAGCCTGTCAGTGTGTGGGATTCTTCAGCACGATCATCTGCAATGCCCACGCACTGCACGATTTTGCTGGCGATAACCGATAATTTTTATTGCAAACCAGCCGATCAGATTATCTGACGGCAGCCAATTTTTTTAGATAATCGCCCGTTTCTGTCAATTAGACACACTAGACACACTAGAGCGATAATTCGGCCAATCCACGATAATTGCTAAATCGGCACGATTATCGCTCTAGTGTGTGGCCAGCTTTATTCCCTTTTATATTGCTTCAGATAAAATGACTGAACAAATTACAATACAATGCAATAATCCAAAAAAATTATGTTAGCAATGTAGAAATGTTACAATTTATCAATCTATGAAAGCTTTCTCTTAAAATGTATCAATATGCATCAGAGAAGGAATAATGGAAAGTATAACAGATAACATTCAATTTCCAAATTAATCCCTTTTTTTTTAATAATTATCTATTACACACAATCAAATAAAGAAAACGCCCTGTTCCCTCAATATTCCCTTAACTATCTTACAAACTAACAATAAAGTCATTTTGTTATGTTTAACTCTCCCCACCAATATAAAGTCCAAAGGTGCCGGTTCTAGGACAATAGTCCCAGTTTTCCCCAGGTATGTCAAAAAGAACCTGTTTCAAGGTCTCCTCTGTCCCTTTCCTCTCCGGGTCTGTCCGTCAATAAGGACCTCTTTCCCCTGTCCCTCTGTTATGCAACTGAACCGTTACTACCGACTTGACCAATTTTGCTGTCACCGACCGTACCCTGGACCGCTGCCACCGGACAATTACTGCTGCCTCTGACTGGACCTGGACCGCTGCCAACTTGGACTGACTACCACCTACAAACTTGAACTGAATACCGCCTACGGACTTGAACTAATACTGTTCTTCTTACTTCAACCCCTTTATTCAGGCTAATTTCCCAAAATTACAGCTAAACCTCTCTAAATTCAGAAAGCACCTCCGCTGCTCCTAATACACATGTCTCACTGGCTCAGCTCTCAACCCACTTCTTCTCCAACTGCTCCTACTAACAACTTATTCCTCATGCCTTTTAACAGACTCACATGCTAAGAGGTACTTATTGTCAAGCAGTTGCCTAGCGACCATCCACGAGCATAAACTTGAAGTTTCCATGGAAACCACTCCCATACCAAAATTAGGGGTATTACACATGTGCTCTATCCAAATAAAGAGTCATAATAATTTCCTTTTATGTTCCAGACTTACTAATATGTAGTCAGTTATTAAAATTTTGGGTGGGGGTTCTACATTTTTTTTTTCTAGTAAATAGCAATTTAAAGGAACTAAATAAAGGTTCACTAGCCTATGCATTCAAGTAATAAGTTAAGTGTTATATATATTTCACATATCCCAGGGAAAAAGTTTTTAAATGTGTTTCTTTTAAGGTCTGCATGTCAGAATGACTTGATTCTTACAGTACACTGCACATGTTCTGCAGATACTATTTTGTTTTCAAACAATATTATCTGTTTATATTTCTTTTTATTACATACTTGACTTTCTAAATTGCTGTATATTTTGTTCTGCAAATATAACATTGTAAATAGAAGGTTACATCAAGTGCTGCGAGGTAAAGTTTTTGTGCACTAATTCAGCTCACTGGTATAACATCTGATTTCCTTAGAGTTTTTTTTATAGTTATTGTTAGGTCCTGAGAAATATGTGGAAGCCTGGCTCGCTGGTTAATGTATATTTAAGCAGTGGAGTTAACATAATAACACTTCACTAGTCTACCGTGCAGTCATAACCTCTTTGATGTTTGATGTCATCTGATTCTAATACTTTATATTTTATTTTGCCTTAAGTCCATTTCACTGGAAGAATAATATATGTATATATATATAGTAGTGAAATTATTATGAGCCCGTGTCAATTAGCAATTACTATATTAAAGTGCTATCTATGTGTAGCTGCAGCAAAAATTTTATAGGCTCAACGTAGTTTTATGAGAAAGTACTTTTCTACTGTGTTTCTACTGAAGACTGTGAATATAGGTTAATGCCATAACATGTCAGCAGTCAGTTTTTGCAAAATGTCATTAGTTTGAACTCTAGGCTCTAGTTTCCAACACTGACAACAAACACATAGCTTATTTTTGCTACTTGGTATTTCATGCCTAAATTCTCTACTGTTTGCTAGGAAAATTGTGGGTTTAAAAAAAATGTCAATTTGCAAAACTGAGGTGCCCACTGTCGGTACCTAACTATGTAAAACAATTTTATGTTTTCATGCATTTTTTTTTTTAAGATGATATTCCTTAATGCTGTTTTACATAAATCTAATACTGTTACGGTGTAGAATTTACAAGTCTGTATTATAGCATAATATTATAGCATAATAACTGCCCCAGAAGTTTCAATGCAATTCCAGTAGTAACAAAACTGACAGGAGCTGAAGCTTTTCAACCAGGGTTGCCGACTCTCCCGGAATATTCGGGAGACTCCCGAAATTTGGGCAGTTCTCCCGGTATCCCGGGAGAGCCAGCAAATCTCCCGCAAGCCCCACTAGCCAGCAATTACTTCTGTAATCCCCAGCTTTACTAGGGATGACATCATCAAGCCCCGTCCATCCCCTGAAACGCTAGAAAATACAGGAGTGATTGACAAGGGGCGTGGCATAATGACGTGATTTGCATAAATTGCATCATTAAGCCCCTCCCCTTGAAGAAATCAATGGCGCCTATCAAAAACCCCTCCAACCCCGCCCCGCCCCTTGAAGAAATCAATGGCTTCCCTCTGGGATCTCCCGGAGGGAAGCTCTAAAAAGTCGGCAACCCTGTTTTCAACATGTTCAGTAGTTGATGGCTGTATATTGAAAATTGTTATGTACAAAAGCAGCAGATTCTAATCAGTCAGGTTTACCAGCTTTATGTTTATAAACACACAGTGGCTTTTAACTTCATCAGCTACTGACCAGTGCGATTATATCCTAAACCGAATACTACTACTTTTTTTCTAACTGACGGTTAGATTACTTTTATCCTGTGGTTACTTCTAACGTGCTATTGAAGCTCTACCTAATGTATTGTGCCTATTGTATTGACTGTTCTCAGCTGTTCTGTTGTATAATCTATGCTCTCACATTTATTTTTCTACAGGTAGTTAACATCTGGCTTAAATAAATTTTAACTGTCAAACTGTATGCAGTTATAATATATTTTTTGCAATTGAATTTAAATAACTAACTTTCAGGGAATTTACAATAGAAATATAATAACTGAATAGGCAGTTATTGACATGCCATGTTTTTCTTGTGTTAAATAAAGAGTGGTAAAGTGTTTATTATTTTTATGAAATATTATTATGACACTTAAAGTGTGATCTAAAATGGAATTCCACTTTTTAAACTACGTTGCCTATATTTCTATAAAACTGCTGACTTCCATTTACTTTGCAGCAGTAGCATATGCAGGTCATTTTAGTGGTATATTGTCTCATGCTGTTTTTGATAGACTGGACTAAAATAATGTCTGCATGTTATTCTTTTGTGGGCACATGCTTCATAATAAGAGCTACAATTAAATCTTTGGAATCACAGTGAAGATCATAGTTTCTTCACTTAGTTCATTTCATGTACTGTTGCCAAAGTCTGTTTGTAGTGCACTTAAGTATTTGTGAATATCAATTTCTGTGCCTCTGTTTGGTGTATTGAGTAGTTACCGGTTTGGGAAGACTGTATGGCAGGAATCGATAGCTTTCAAATAAAAATTATGTTGAAGGTTTCTTGGTTTAGAAACTTTTTGTGTGTTTTGCAGTACATCTCCAAATAAAAATATATTTTACATGTGTGTCTCATTTCGTAAAGCTGTTATATTTTTTTTATCTTTATAATGCTGCATACTGTTTCCATGTTCGCATTTTGTTCTTACATATATAAAACCATTACTCAATACATTGTTTAATATTGTTGCAAAAATATAGTTTCCATATACACCTTGGAAATTAAGCAAAAAACACATTACTGTCAATTGTTGCTTTCTTACAAAATTAATGTTAACTATTAGGGGCATTAGGACATTAAGGTTGGAGGGTGGGGACAAGATATAATTTAATTTTGGTGCCAAAAATCCTAAACCAAGTTCCTATCATTCTAATAAAAAATAATAATGATAAGTCACTGTCACCACTCTCCCACCGCCACTTCTGGAGCGTTGTACCAGGCTGCATAACACCCAATCACTTAATCCTAAACTCCTCAATCTGATTGGAACTGCAAACTCTACATACATTATCAGCCTGAAGCCTTCAATGGAATCCTGCTTGAGATATAGGACTAGTATTAGACCTATGCATTCTTACTACTTAGCGGGCAATGGGAGGCGACCCACTTTATGCTTGAAGAAAATACTCCAAAACCAGGTCTGATCACTCAGACCTCTACTGAAAGGCTGAAACTCTGCTGGCCGGAACCTGTGCTTATAAGCTCCTGTGCTCCAATGTTAAGTTTTTTGTGAAGTTTTTAGTAATTTAACTGTTTGGTCACAATATTGGCATTTTGGTCCAACATCATGCCTAAACTTACTGCAATTGAATTGTACGATGCTGAATTTGGGCTCAATGTTGCCTAATTTTATGCAAATAAGGCAACATTGCCTCCAAAATGCAATATCACTCTCAGTTGAATCAGGCTGTAACTATAGGATTTAAGTTTAGAATCCTCTAAATCTGCCTATGTCTGTCTTACGGAAATGAGTAGTGGTAACCCCGCGCCTATGAACTCCAATGATCAATGACACATAAATAATATCAACCAATGGGTAGGATGAAATAAAATAAATTTATTGGTGAATGAATAAAATCTGATAGTTCAGAAAAAGTGCCCAAATATTGCAATTATTGCAATTGAAATAATGAATATAGATTAACTTTGAGTTAATAATAATGGGGTAGATCCAGAACTACATCCGTCTTCCATAGACGGACGTAATTCACTGAACAATAGCTACTGCACATGCGTAGTAGCTATTGTACATAATAATCTGTGTATTGTTTCGACCGCATATACGCAATCTACGTATCGAAATGATACGCAGATTACGTACAATAGCTACTACGCATGCGCAGTAGCTATTGTTCAGTGAATTACGTCCGTCTATGGAAGACGGACGTAGTTCTGGATCCGGCCTAATGTCCAGGAAATGTGATTGTCCACAGCATGCGCCGTGAACAATCTGAGGTGGTAGAGCAAATGTTAATAAGAAAGGTCCATTCATATAATCATGTACTGCTTATCACTGAGAGATTTGCCCTCTGTGTCTCTGTCCTAATTGGGACTAGTGAAAGCTGTGACGGCAATGCAATGGATGTAAGGGTGATTTCCTAGTAACACTGCAATAGTTCAATCCAATCAGGTTACATGGACTAAATAATGCTGTCCAAAATTGTACCTGTGACTTGCTTGCAGGTTCTCCGTTGGAGCACTGTTTTCATTGTCACTCTGTGAGCGGACGAGGTGGGCCGGGGTTGGTGCGGCTGATAGCTGTTCAGGTTCTGAGGCGCCGTGCACACCGTCTCAGGTGCCCGACGGACGGAGCGGAATGGAAAGGTTATCATGTCCCTTGCTGCTTTAAGCGTGCCGTCCTTTGCCTTGTTCTTGTACCGATGAATTGGAGATCTCCTCAGTGCAGGCGTCCTACCTACGCGTTTCGCCCGTGCAAGGGCTTCGTCAGGGCATATGGCTACGTCTGCGGTACTATGTCTTATAATGAAACTGAATGCTGCATTAGCATGAAGGTATATAAACACCTGGTAGGAGTCACCTAAAGTTTAACCAATTAGATAGCTTGGGGGGTTGGCTGTGGGTGGGATTATGGGGGATTTATAAGGCTGTGCAGCCATTTTGGTCTCATCCTTCTGCACTTTGTTTCCCTCCCTCCATTTTCTTTAGTTTAATAATGTATTTGTTTAACATCCATTTTCTTTTTACGCGGAGCATGGCTTTGCCAGTAGGGGTGGGGGAGTAGCAACTTCTTGGCGCTGTGTTCCCATTTAAACTGCACCACTGTGCTCCGCCTAATTATTTCTGTATGTGGGTGATTGGTGTGGATGGTGTGTAAGCCTAGGCAGTTTATTAGTCTGCTTACCCACCCAGTCTATTTGTTACTACCCATTCATGTTATAATGATTTTTATGATGGTTTACGTAATACGTCACGTAATGCGATGGCACTATATAAAAACCTGTTGATCTATAATAAACACACAAAATGAAGTGGCTCAATCAATTTATAGGTATATGTAACAGGACATGAAAGGCTGGGGTAATCTGCTAGCAACAGAAACAAAGGAAAGGAAATGCCCAAGCAACACTGCTGTTAACCAGTAACAGGCTATACCAGTGATGGCTAACCTGTGACACTCCAGGTGTTGTGAAACTACACTTCCCATCATGCTTTGTCAGGTATCTGCTATGCTTTTGCAGTCAAGGCATGCTGGAACTTGTAGTTTCACAACACCTGGAGTGTCACAGGTTAGCCATCACTGAACTAGCTGGTACTGCCATTCTTTTCAATCCATGTTTTTGTCCCATAACTGCTATATACATATATTTCTGACCAGCAAAATAAGTGCTGCATTTTAAAACGTGTTTATGTTGGACATAGTTCTCATTTCTTTCAATGTCCAGATAAATGTTTATATACTTAATAAACAATTGTGAAAAAAAAGTGATACACCATGATATGTCAGAACAAGAGGGCTGCATCAGCAAAGGGAAAACATCAGCAGAAGCACAAGTGACTGAATCGCTATAATAGGAAATTGTCTGTATTCTGTGACCTGAATGTGCACACGCCGCATTTCCAGTACGGATCTGGATCCAAAGTTCCATACTAGGACTGTTTTTAATGGCAGAGCGGGATGTGGACAGCTATTCTGCTACATTTGGGGGGCCGTGGGAGGTGTGTGGAAGCATCTCAATTGTACAATGAAGGCATGCTAAGCGCCTGCCACTTTATCCAAACTTCCGGGTGGTCACCCCCATGAAAATCTGGACACAGCGGGGGCCAAGCACAGTGGGATCACAACTCTGGATCCAGTCTAAGGTGAATATTAAATAAAACTGCAAAAGAAAAGACCCAATAGCTTCACATAAACCTTCTGCATAATGGCACATTAGGGAGGGGCAGGTATTTGGATTGTCTATGTCTTTAGAAAAATCACGTCTAAACTCTGTACCATATAAGTTTCTGTGTGTGCCCATCTATGTAAGTGGAAACCTAACAGAACAGCTAACCTATGGTGTACACACCATGGAGGGTATAGTTAATAAATGCAGTTATCTTCTGCCATATTTAAAACTGACAATCATTTATTAAATATACCCTATAGCATTTACATATAAATACACAATTATGGAGATTTATCTTTATCTATATTTCAAACTGTTAAACACAGAGTATGGGGCATATCATAACAGTAGGTCAAGTATGCAAAAGTAAAACAGCTTTCTGTTACTCTGAAATGTCTCCAACACAGTTCTACAAGATGTAAATGACTGAAGACATCACATAAAACAGGCGAAATGGGACATTCCACTAGGGGCTGGGTGGTCCTTGACAAAAAAAGACCCCTTCTTCAACGTTGCAAACTATATCCAGTTTCACTGTCATTGGGGTCTATTTATACCCTTTGGCCAGTGTCTGAATTCTCGTTCTCACGATAATTCTGATGTTTATTAAATTTTTATTATGTTGAGTAAACCAACCAACCAACCACTCAGTGAGTGGTATTTTACTGTAAATGGCAGTTGATCTGTACAGAACGTTTCTTTTTGCATTTTAGCAGCTCTTGAATATTTTCCTCTCTTGACCTGTTTCCTTATATTTTTTATTCTTACATTACCAAATGTTTTGAAAGACAACATTCCTGTGTATTTCTTTTTACTGTGTTTTTGAAAAGTAGCACTATATTTTTTCTGTTAATGTTATGTCATACCATAGTGCTAAAAATAAAGTTGTTTCACGTCAGATAATGAAAACAACAGAGGGAGAATTAGTATTGTTTGCTGACTTAAACGTTAAGGGAGAACACCTGCAGTTCAAGGGAAGGGCCTGGCTTGTAGTTACGGAAATAAGTTGTCCCTGTTGGCAGTTTTTGTTAAACAGTAATTGTGTGGTATGTGTGATCAGCTAACACTTTGTGTTACTTCATAAGGGACAGTCATTCCCAGGTAGACTTTAGTCTGACAGTCTGTTCATATTACTGTGTATAGGCATATGTTCATGTTTAATTATATTTACAAAATGCCAATGAGACCTGCAGAATAGCACACATCATCGCGTGCCTAAATATGTGCTTGTCATCACTGTCTATGCAAACAACAAGTATCATTTGTGAAAAGATTAATCCTTTTTGCAGGTTAACTGAGGAGATGCTGTCAGTTTGATGGATTTTGTTGCAGTCAGTTAGTTTGTTGAATAATAAAGTAGAAAACACTTTTGTTAAACAGATAGCAACATTTTATTAGATGAGGGTATTTTTAGAGAATACATGTAACCAAGATCTTTGATAGTGGTAAAAAGCAATTATAAACATACTTCTATTATACCTTTACATTTCACCTGCAGCTATGATATGAGTAAATTATTTGTCTGTGCTTTTTTTTTTTAATCTAGTATTGTGCGGGATAGCCACACAATAGGGGCCAGATTTACTAAGCTACGGGAAAGGCAAAGTGGAGATGTTGCCCATAGCAACCAATCAAAATCTATCTCTCACTTTTCTATTATCTGGCCCTAGGACTTGGGGCCTTGTCTTCACCAGAGCCCCTGATAGATTCATGCCTCAAGCACCCAGCAGTTTGTGCCCCCTGGATTTAGCTCCCGAAGTAGCAATAAAAGCACTACTCAAACAACAACATAAACTACAATGCATAAAATACCAGGCAAGAGTGTTTATTTTAGTAAAACCATATGTAACCAGCTAATAGGAGATGGTGAACTGGATGCAACAGGGCAGCAAAGAGTAATCATAAACAGGGAATACAACATGATACACAGATCCACTAAACTGAGGTAACAGAGGTCATAATCCAGGAATATTAATGGCAGCAGAGATCAGGTACACAGTACACAGACAGATGCATCGGGATAAACTAAATGCAATATTATAATGGCAGAAGTCACAACATACACTGGGCATAAAACAGAGGTAAACCAACTGCCTGGTTAACCAGAGTACAGAAATACATAATAGAGCAGTCTAAGGTCAAGGATGAGCTGGTACAAACAGACATATAACCATATCACGAACCAGAGCAAGCTAATGTAGCAGGTACAGACAGACTGTACAGTGATGCACTCCATTAGAGACAAACACAAGTACAGAAGTACAAAATGCATGATAGATTATTCTGTTCATTAAGGACCTGATTCACACTTAAGAATCTTCTTAAAATAAGAACTTAAAGTCGCACCTGGGCTAAACCATGTTGATTGCAGGGGTGTCATATTTCATCTATTGCAAACAGTACTAGTGTTGGGAGGTGATATTTCCCAGCCCAAGTCTAAATAACAGTGTAATAGTAAAGCTGGTCAGTATCTGTGTGCAGTAAACAATTCAAAGATATATCCCTGCATGCAAAGAATACAATTACATTAATTTCCCCTGCAATCGACATGGTTTTGCCCAGAGTGACTTTAAGTTCTTATTTTAAGAAGATTCTTAAGTGTGAATCAGGTCCTATAAGTCCCATGGGAGCCAAGGTGTTAAGTCTATGGATCAACATAGCTTCCTTTTGAAGCAACAAGCGCTCTCTGTTGCCCCCTTGTCTCAATACCGGCACATGATCGATGATCTTGTATTTTAATGTGGCCAAGTTGTGTCTAGCCTGTACAAAGTTCTGGGCTACAGAATGCTCAACATTGTTGCTGCCTAGGGCCAATTGAATAGAAGATCGATGTAGCACCATTCTCTTTTTAAATTGAAATCTTACATAATACAAGTTACATATTACATATGATGATATAAATCACATAGTGAGAGGTGCACGTAAGATGGTAATTCATGTTATACCGTCTACCTGTATGAGGATGGAAGAAATTACTGCAAGGATCCAAATACCTGCATATCAGGCATCAATAACACCCCTTTCTAGATGAAACTACAGGCTATTGTGTGACATGTCTTAATCAATAGGTCCAGGAAATTAGGTCCTCTTTTAAAACTGGGCAGGTTAGGATTGCCTGGCCGTTCTCGTTTGCTGATTACTAGCAGTAGGAATTCTGTCACACAGCTGTTTCACATGCTCAAAGGGTTTTAGAAGATACGTTCTGATGTTTCATGTAGTTTTGTTTTATTGTACCCCCATTCATTGAATTTGAGCATCATGTTGTTCAGTGAGCTGTCCTTGTTCTGTATATTGCTGGTAATTCTGTTTACCCTTAACATCTGGGAAAAAGGTAATACATATTTTATGTAAGGGGGGTGAAATGAGTCCGCATGGAGGATATTGTTCCTGTCTGTGGGGTTCGTATATAGACTGGTTTTCAATGTGCCACCAATGTTGGTAAACAATACGTCGAGAAAATGTACCTCATAAGGGCTGTATTCAAGGGTAAACTTGATAGACGTATTATTGTGATTCAAATCTTCCATCAGGTAAGTGAACCTTTCAGTGTCACCCTTTCATACTATGAACAGATCGTCAATATAGCGCGTATACATTAGAGCATTTTCCTTGAAGCGAGAGTCCTCATACAGATACTTCTCTTCATTGTGGGTCATGAAGAGTGAATAGGGGCTACATTCGAACCCATAGCACAACCAGAGAGCTGTAAGTAATGCTTGTTGCTAAAATAGAAATAGTTTTGCTTCAGGGTAAGTTTAAGGAGATATAGAGAAAAAAAATACAGGAGGATCCTGATAGTGTAAGCTTTTCTGTATCATGGGACCCGATTCACAGATCCTTATTTACTATGTGCGTGTTTTTAAGAGAGGCAACACCCATAACACTCCCCTCGCACGGACGGGTTTTCGGTGACTTCCGCCTCTATAGGGCACCCTTAATTCTACAAGTATACTTACGTGCATATGTTACTTACTTACTTACGTACGTGCGTATTTATCTAACCGGGCCTTCAAATGCCCATTTAAATGCTTCCCCCCACCCACTTTCACGTAACTTCTACTGTCTGGATTAAAACCACGCCCCTACGTACATATGTCCCTAGATGCGATTCACAAGTCTGTGCCTAAAGTACATACGTGCGTAAATACTACAAAATTTGTGTGGAAAAAGATACTACGCATGCAAAGTTAATCCACTCCTAAAAATACACACACAATCCAGAGTAAAAATTGTTCTGTGAATACGGCCCATGGTCTCTACCGCGCATCATGGAGAATAGAAGTGTACAAACTCTGTACGTCCATATTTATTAGGGTGCATCCTTCTTCAGGAGTCTCTAAGTCCGAGAGTTTATTGAGAAACATAGTGGTATCCTTTAAATATGAAGACCTGTGCTGTACCACAGGTTTAAGGTAAAGATCCAACATAATTGATACCTTATAGTACAGGGACTCCCTGGCAGATATTATTGATTGGCCGGGATCACAGGCTGCTTTTGGATTTTGGGTAGTGTATACGGCATGGTTTTACGTGGAAACTCAGTCATGAGATAATCACCCAGGACCTGATTCAGAGATTGAAAATAAGATCTTAAAGTTACACCTGGGCTAAACCATGTTGATTTCAGGGGGAGTCAAATTTCATTTGTTGCAACAGTATTATAGTTAAAAGGTGATGTTTCCCAGCTCAAGTCTAATTAGCAGTTTAAAAGTGAAGCTGATCAGGTATCTGTGTGCAATAAGTAAAAGCAAAGCATTCTCCCTGCATGCATAGAATAACATTAACTTGACTCCCCCTGAAATCAACATGGTTTTGCCCAGGTGTAACTTTAAGTTCTTATTTTCAGCCTCTGAATCAGGCCCCCAATGTCTTAGAAATGGTTCCTTCATTGATAGAAGATTGTATGAATAGATCCAATTCCTGTTTATAATGACCAGTCAGGTCATAATCCAACTTCTGATAGATAATCTTAAATGACAGTTGTCTGTAAATCTCAATCAGGTAATCATCACGATTTTGAATCAACAAAGCATCGCCTTTGGCCGCAGGACGGATTACAGTATTGGTGTCTTGGCTCAAACTGGTGAGTGCTTTCCGCTCATCTTTATATAGATTAGAATGCCTCGGGAGCAAAGGATGATTCCCAGTGTCTGCTTCCAACATTCTGGTGTAGGTTTTAGTAGACAAATAGGGGGCGCTTCATAGTGCTTAAATCTTTTAGTAAAAATTTATTGCCAGCACAATGGAATATATGTTCCGGAATAAAATCTTGTAACATCGCATAAAAAGAAAATCAATACTCAGCAGCATAAAGATACCTTTTAAACATTCGGCCTGTGTCCTTGGTCAATCAGTCATAGAAAACAGGATTCCACATGGGTAGCACAAGTCCACTTAACTGCTGCTTGGTCGAGGTTCGAGTGGTTCAAGACCACCCCTACACATTTAGGGCCGGATTTACAGTTAAGAAGCTTCGGCTTTTTAAGTGTGTAGTATGTTATTTATGCAATCTACGTACCAGTTAGCTAATGCAGCCTCAGGGTGGACTTAGGTAGAAGTGGGAGGGGTAGATATTTAGATTAGCCAGGGAGGGTGGGTTAAACGTTTCTCTGTGAGTATTTTCCTTCTTAAGAAGGAAAATACGCATGGTTACTTAAGGAAGCCCTATGGCCATAAGGTTCCTAAAAACGGAGTGTGGGTCCCCGCAAATTTGCAAAAAAGACTTGAAGAGGCATTGCAATCGATCCATGGAGCACCGAAAGCTCTGTGGTCCTAAAAGTAGTAAAATAGTCCCACACTCCTTTCCCTAACCCTAACCCGCCCCTTTCACTAGCCTAACCCTAACCCTCCCTTCCTGGCAGCCTGACTCTAACTCTCCATTAATTGCAGCCTGACCCTAACCCACCGTTTCCTGCAGCCTGACCCTAACCCTCCCTCCCATGCAGCTTGACCCTAACCCTCCCTCCCCTGCAGCCTGACCCTAACCCTAACCCAATCCTAACCCCAACCCTAACCTCTCAGAGATAATTTACTTACCTGTTCCAGGTCCAGCGATAGCAGCAGCAGCGGAAGGACGGCGGAGGAATATCGCGCATTGCGAAAGTGAATGGGTGAAGTATGCTGAACGGCATACTCATTAATTCACAAAAAAAAAGTAGAAAGTGGTAAGTATAGGAAAAAGGGACATCCGAAAAGTAACTTTCAGATGTCCCTTTTTTGAAATTCAGAATGTCGTTGCAGAGAGTGTAACCGCTAAAAACAGGGGGCGAGTTAGTTGTTGAACGAGTGAGTTAGGTGCGGTTCTGTCTGCACCTAACTCACTGTTAAGTGTGAATACGTTTCATAGTCACTAGGACTTTGTCAGGGGGCATAAAGTTTTAACTCAAAGCCTCAATCAGAAGCGAACACTGACTGTTTAATACACAGGAAGGCTTTGTACAGATAAAAAAAATACAAACTTTCATGCACCTGTTTAACATATACTTATAAATTGATTGAGCAACTTCCATTCTGTTTTTATTCTGTTTGTGGGCATGTCTGGGAGCAGTTGCTGAGAGGGAGAGCTGTTTTACAGCAGCCATTTTGGAGACTTTAAGGTGTGTCTCCTAGGTAAGTTGGCTCTCAATTTATAAACATATATATGGGACCCAACATTGGAACTCTCAATTTTTTAAAATTTTTTTAATTTGTTTATTGATAACATCACATTGTACATATTATACATCAGTATACAACTTCAAAATGTTTCACAAGGTTGAAAATCAGCTTTGAGATAACAATAAAGCAGTTAATCACAGTGTATTGGCTCAGTCCATATATGTTATGCTTCACATTTCAGAGTTTAAAGTTGTAAATATATCACTTATTTATCATATTTATTTAACTTGTATAATTTATAACATGAAGCACTGCAGGAGATTCACATCATTGTAGTTACCAGGGATTAAAATAAAATATTGAGGGATACTGCACACCTATTTCCCCAAAGCCATCTATTCTTGGTTGATTTCTATAGGTATATGCCCCATATGTGTTTCCATCAGGTACCAGGTTGTGTTGCTTAAAGAGTCTCGAACTTTACATTGTACCGTAGGATGTAATGTCGCAATATAACCCTTCCAGCATTCCATGAAAGACTCCACCCTTTTCTCTTTTTCTATCAGAGTTTCGATCCAATCCATTTTGAAAATAAAAAACAATTTCTATAGAAACAGTTTCATTAAGGGGCGACTGGGTGACATCCAACCCTGGAGAATCGCTTTTTTTGCAGCCGCACTTATTAACAATGCTAATTTCCTAACAACTCCAGGTATGCGTTCAGTGGATGGAAACATTCCAAACACCGCCCATTCAGGTGTTAACACAAAATTGCAAATTAAATGCGTTGACACAAATCCCCTAATCTGAAGCCAAAACCTTCTCACCAAAGGACATTCCCATATACAGTGGAACACATGTGCATCTGACCTACCGCAGGAAGGAAGATTCAAGAAGATTCCCTGCTCCCCATCACATACAATCGTTTTGGTGAAAAGTATGCATAATGATAAATTTTGTATAGCATTTCTCTATACTGATTGGACTTGATTACCCGGCAGGAGGAACGTAATCCCTTCAGTAACTCTTCCACTGTCATATTTGGAAAATGTAAAGTCCACTTAGTTAAGCCTGTGGTAATCTGCGAGAGATCAAGGACCCTTAAAAATCTATGATGTATCGTAATGGCGTTTCTCCTAGGGGGAAGTTGGCCCAATAATTTATCCAGAGGATTACTCCATTTCAAATCAGAAAATGAATCGTCCTTGCAACATAATATTGCTGTAGAAAAAGCCATCTGGTAATGCTCCAATGCAGGATATATGTTTTTAGCTTGAACATATGTGAGCGGCTTCCTGGAAGCCTGATCCACCAAATGCCCCACATTAAACACCCTACGCTGTTTCCATCTGTTAAAAGGATAGTAAGCCGCTCCCTCCTGGATTTAACAAAAATGGCATAAACAGGGATTTATAACCACTTAACCCATACTTTGTTCGCAGTATATGCCATACCCTTCTCGTATGCCACAGTAGTGGGTTCCTCTTGATTTGCGATGCTATCTTAT
Source organism: Limnodynastes dumerilii (assembly GCA_011038615.1). Lineage (NCBI taxonomy): Eukaryota > Metazoa > Chordata > Amphibia > Anura > Limnodynastidae > Limnodynastes > Limnodynastes dumerilii. The sequence goes on along the minus strand of WWET01004533.1, from coordinate 60,739 downwards.
CATCTGGCATATGTAAGAAACTGGTCAGACTGATACCTTCCAAGAATTCTTGTTCTACATTAACGTCACAATACACCTGGGTATCATGTAACCAGTCTCTTAGATATCGCAACAGTGCTGCCAAATTGTATACCCTTATATTCGTGAGATTCACCCCACCATTTGTTATCGACTGTTGTAGTTTCACCAAACTGATACGCGCTGCCCCATCTTTCCATATAAATTTCATAAATAAGGCATGGATTTTCCTAATGTCTCCCTGAGATAACAATAAAGGCAGTGCTTGTATAATATACATCAATCTCGGGAACGTGACCATTTTAATGAGGTTTATACGGCCTTGAAAAGACAGCGGAAGTTGTCGCCATCCCTGCAATTCCGTCCCCATTTTCAGTATTGCCTCCCCATAATTCAGGTCATATAATCTGGAGAGATTCTTTGGCAGTTTGATACCCAAATATACTATGACATTTTTTGCCCATTGGAACCCCATGCCTCTACCCCACCTAGGAATGTGAGTATTTTTGCCCAATGACATAGCCACTGATTTTGTCATGTTGACTGTAAAGCCCAATGTCTTACCATATTCATCCAACCTGCCCATTATAAGGCCCAAGGAGTCCTTCAGATTCGCAATATACAGCAGAACGTCGTCTGCAAACGCAGACATTTTCAACTCCATTCTTCCTATTTGAATGCCCTGAAAGGCTACTAAATTGTCTAGAATACGAAATAAAGGGTCAATTGACAGGTTAAACAACAGGGGCGACATCGGGCATCCCTGGCGCGTTCCTCTGCCCATCACCAACTCACCGCCCAACACCCCATGTTGTGTTGCTTAATGAGCAACGCCGTTTTGGGACAGCTGTAAAAATATCTAACTAAATTAATAAACGACGCCCCGAAATCCCTCTCCTTTAGAACAGAAAACAAGTGTGTCCAGGAAACAGTATCGAAAGCTTTGTGCGTGTCGAGACTGAGTAGCATTTGATCCCCAGAGGGCGATTGGGTCGATTTTGTCACTGCCGCAATTGCAGTTCTTATGGCCTTCACTGCCTGTCTACCTTGCACGAAGCCAGCCTGATGTGATGTTAAAGATCTGGTAGCAGGGATTGCAAACGGTTTGCAAAAAGTTTCGAAAATATCTTAAAATCAGTGTTTAGCAATGTGATTGGGCGATAAGAATCCACATTCATCGGGTCTTTATTGGGCTTTGGGATTTAGGTGGCGGTGGCATTATTAAATGTCGGGTAAACAGGATTATCCCTAAATAAGGTACAATAGAGCTCCAACAGCGGAGGGACAAGGGAAAGTTGTAGCAATTTGAAATATTCACTGGTAAAACCGTCGGGGCCTGGGGATTTTTGCAATTTTAACTAGGATATTACCGTATTTAACTCTTCAACTGTTATATCTGGCTCCAATAGTTCCTTCTGAGTTTGGGCAATTGTGCCTCTTGTATTATAGAGGCCCGGAGATCTCCATCGTGTGGAATTGGTTGATATAGTTGTTCGTAAAATCTCTGAAAATGCTTGAGAATCTCCGGTGTGGATACTGAAATATTAGCCGACTGAGGGTCATGTATGGCCGTAATAAAGGATCGTTTCCGCCATGGTTTGGACATTCTAGCTAACAAGCGTCCCGCTTTGTCTCCCCATCTAAAGTACTTGTGTCTGACATAATCTAGATCTACCTTCACCCTGGACGTCAGAAATCCTTCTAGAACCTGTTTTGATTGTAAGTAGGCCGTCTTGTTATCCTCCGTAGAGGAAGCTAGGTAAATCTGAAAGGCGTTCTGCACCTCTATTTGTAGTAAATCATATCTCTTCCTATCCTGCTTACGTTTACTCGCCACATAAGACATTATATACCCCCTCATTACCGCTTTGGAGGTCTCCCATAATAGCACCGGGTTATCCCAGTGCCCAATATTGGTATCTAAAAAGTCTGTTAAGTGCATTGTAAAATAATCTGTAAATTCAGGGGAATTATAGAGATGAGTAGGAAACCGCCAACGATAACTAGTGTGCGGATGTGTCGGTGCTTCAATGATCAAAGAAATTGGGGCATGGTCTGAGATAATGATATCTCCTATCTCTACCAACTTAAGTTTTGAAAATAAATCGTCTGAGATAAGAAAGAAGTCAATCCTTGAAAAAGAACTATGCGCAGCCGAATAGCAGGTATAGGATTTTTCGGTGGGATTTACTATTCTCCACGGATCACTAACAGTATGGGTATGTTTAAAATTCTGCAAGGTGTTCCAGTATGTATTGCTACGGACATGCGGGTTAGATCTGTCTAGTAGAGGGTTATCCACTAAATTAAAATCCCCTCCTATAATTAAATTATATAGTGTTCTTTGAGAGAGAAGAATTGAAAGGGATTGTAGAAAAATATGCGGTATATCATTGGGAGCATATATATTGAGCAGGATATACTTAGTCTGCCAGATCTCTACATCAACCAACAAGAAACGGCCATTCGGATCCAAGACCTGGTCCAAAATCTTACATTGTTTATTCTTGAAATTTGCAGAAACACAACTACCTATCCATGGCGCTTTAAGAGTTGACTCACTCCCTTCTTTCCAATGTGTTTCCTGAAGAAACACAATATCAGGGTTATGCCTTCTTATATGGGTTAGTACTTTCTTCCTTTTAATCGGGGTGTTTAACCCATCCACATTCCAAGAATAGACTTTTAACACCGGAACCCGCGTCTGGGGGTCCCGATTTTGGTTTACGTTAGGTTGCATTACCAGGAAGTGAATGTTGATATTTTTTTTTTTTTTAATTCAGTAAATTTTTTATTAAATTTTTTTTCCAAAAACAAAAACAAAACATACAGTCACACCCTAAATTAGAGCATAAACTAAACAATCCTAACAACCCCACCCATCGGCACTGCTACTTGATGCAAACACAGTATTTTGGCTACTTAAAGCAATTAATCACACAGGTTACAATGAAACAGTAATCATGTCAGAACAAAACAAAGATTGAACCAACGCCGAGTCCACTGGTAAGAAGAAGTATAGAATACAAAATACATAGGCACATTCCATAACAATATTTCACCGGTTATTCAACCCTCCACATGGACCAAAGGACTCAGAGATGAAAAGGGGGAAGGGGAGGGGGGACACACCGAACACTCCTATTAAGAGGATAGGTCTATACCAACCACCTCAGCATTGGACCTCCAGGGGTTCCCCATACTGTGATTCACACCATCTCATCCAAATTTTGTAATATTTATGAAGAGCTTTTCTCTGGGTGTATAGGAATCTTTCGTGTCCCACAGTTTCGTTTACTAAGACTATCCAACATTGTACCAGAGGGGGATCCGGGGCCATCCAAGATCGTGCAACTATGACCTTAGCCAATGTGGAGAGGTTGATCACATATTTGTATAAAACAGGATTAAACATTTCTTCCACTGAGGAGCCAAATAACACTAGCAACGGGTCCAATGGAGGCAATTCCTCGGCTGTTTCACGGACACAACCCCATACCCCCTCCCAGAAGCACCCAACTAATGGACAGGACCACATCATGTGCCAGAAGCCCACCTCAGATTCCCCACATTTAGGGCAGTCCGATGAGGACCGGAGACCCATCTTGTACATACTAAGAGGCGTCTGATAGACCCTATGCAAAATATACAGATGAATCTGCTGGAAACGTAGGCATACCGTGGCATCTCTTGTACATCCCAACATATGCTCCCAGGTATCATCCTCTATATTCCCAAGATCTACTGTCCACCTAGCCCGAAGGGCATCAAGATTCCCGGACCCCACCACCCCATTTAACTTACTGTATATTTGCGATATGGCCTTATGGGTACCCAAGTTTTTCAGGAGAGTTTTAATTTTCAAATCAGCAAGTAAAGGGGCCCCCTCATGGAATTGTGACCCCAAGGCATGCCTAACCTGTAAGTATGCAAAGAAATCAGTGGAGGGCAATGAATATTCCTCACGGAGCTGTAAGAAGGACTTCAGTACCCCCCCAGCATATAACTGTCCAACAGACTGAAGCGGGGAGCGTGACCACCGGCTATGTGCCCCAAGAGAGAGCATTTCAGGAAACCTAGAATTATGCCACAGTGGCATCTCTGGGTCAAGCCCCTCCTGTCCCAGAAGACGCCCAGCCGCCTTCCATATCTCCACCGCTTGCCTGACCAATGGCTTGTAACTCCGCGCGGATTTACCAACCAGTAATAATTGGAGTGGATTAAATAGTGGCTCTGCACTCTGCACAAGAGCCTGCACCACACCCCCCGCCTGAGCCGGATTCACCCAGGAAGCAAGATGTACCAATTGGGAGGCTATATAATAGTTGCGGAAATTTGGGAGCGAAAGACCCCCCACATTTTTTGCTCGACATAGAGTTGAAATCTTAATTTTGGGCTTACGCCCCGCCCAAATAAAGGAGGAGAGCAAGCCATTAAGAACAGAAAACACCCGGTGCGGGAGATAAATCGGGGAATGTTGCAAAGCATATAAGTACTTAGGTTGAATGATCATCTTTACGAGATTTATCCTACCGGTCACAGTGAGGGGAAGCTTCTGCCAGGTATGAAATTTATTTTTGAAAAATGTATCTATAGGGGCCAAATTTAACTCCACATACTCTGTGGGCTTATGGGATATCCATATACCTAAATACTTGAATCTCATAGACCATTGCAACGGACCCTGCGGAGGAGCTCTAGTGGAATCAATACATCCCAGGGGGAAAATATGGGATTTAGACCAATTAATTTTTAATCCGGAGAATACCCCAAATCTATCCACAGTATGCAGCAGGGCCCCCAATGACTGACCAACATTAGAAAGAAACAATAGGATATCATCTGCATAAAGAGCTATAGTATCCACCTGCCCTGCGGCCGGCAAACCTATTATATCAGGATGTGAGCGAATAATACACGCCAAAGGCTCCCCCCATGCATATGAGATAAACATGGGGAGGGGGCATAAGCAGCGGACGCTGACATACAGATATGCCCTCACTGTGAATATGGTCCATTGTAATTCCATCTTTCCTACTAGTCAAACAATGGAGCTGGTCAGCAGTGTAGAGAGGATGGGTGGATACACAAAACAATGTAGAAAGGGACAATACAGCAAGACCTGTAGATGTAAATATCAAGACAACCAATAGTACCAACATGCATCTACATCCAAGTCCTGCTGTCACCTGTACTTGTACAGCAGTTAATATGCAAATAAAAGCATATACACAGTTAAATTAAGCCTATTACTACATAAATGAACGTCATTTATATTTATTTTACTGCAAAATTATTATTTTGTAGACCAGTAATAAGTGCTTCTAATTTTAAAGAACTTTAATTCACAGTAACATAGGAGGAATATCCAAACCTCAAAATGGTAATCAACACATTCATAAGATCAAGTGCTGCATAACTAAATCTTAATATTGCAAATTTTGAAATTAATGAAGTCTGGAACATATCAGAAGGAGATTAGTATCACTCTATACTCTCAACCTGCAGTCACCATTGAAACCAATTATTTTTTGATACTTGAACAACTCCTGGTTTCATTAAGTTGAAACTATAATGCTTATGCAAAAATCTGGATAAAAACCTTAAAATAACTTTAATCTCTTTTAATTCTTGAAGAAGCTTTCAGCATGTAGCAAAACACGGAGCTAGGAAAAATATTATAGACGATTAATAACATTTTATTTTTAGTCCTCTTTCTGCTATTGACATGGTATGAATGGTAAAAGAGGTTTTTCAAGATATTGATGCACATTTTCAAGAATCAATCTTATTATAGGTTAAATCATTTCTAAAAGATTTTGTAAAGCAGGTGACAATAGCCTCTCTATTTTCTTTTTTCTGACACCTTAAACCTCAATTACAAGGAGTCACTTTATTGTTTGGTGTCACAATCTTTAGAGTATAAGAGAGGAGAGTCAAATTATAGCTTACAGTATATCGCAAACTATTTGTTAACATATAATCTATCCAGATGTGTAATTACTGTAATGTGTGGCACTGAGAAGCAAGGTCAAAGGGATCTCCCATGACATTTGTATGTGTATTACCGTTTCTGTATTTGTAGCAGTGACACTGCAGGTCATTTGAACACCTGTTGAATAAGTTAATTTCATTATATATTACATAATACATAGTGGATTTTCAATCTGCAACCTACTGTATGCATCGCTATTGTTGCATGTCTGTGTATGTGTTTATAAGCATTCTTTTTTTTTTTTTTATAATTTGTTTATTGATGACATCGCATTGTACATATTATACATCATTATAAAAACTCACAACATTTCACAAGGTTGCATATTAACTTTGAGAAAACAATAAAGCAATTAATCATAACGTATTGACTCATTCCGTATATAGTATGCCTCACATTGCACAGTTAGAAATTACAAACATATCCCTAATTCGTCATATTTATTTAACTTGTATGATTTATAACATAAAGCATTGCATGAGGTCCTCATCGATATAGTTACCAGGAATTAAAGTAAAATATTGAGGGACACTGCACACCTATTTCTCCAGAGCCATCTATTCTTGGTTGATTTCTATAGGTACATGACCCATATGTGTTTCCATCAGGTACCAAGTTGTGTTGCTTAAGGAATCTCGAACTTTGCATTGTACCGTAGGATGCAATGTCGCAATATAACCTTTCCAGCATTCCATGACAAACTACACCCTTTTCTCTTTTTCTATCAAAGTTTCGATCCAATCCATTTTAAAAATAAAAAACAATTTCTCTAGAAACAATTTCATTAAGGGGCGACTGGGGGATATCCAACCCTGGAGAATCGCTTTTTTTGCAGCCGCACTTATTAATAATGCTAATTTCCTAACAACTCCAGGTATGCGTTCAGTGGATGGAAACATTCCAAACACCGCCCATTCAGGTGTTAGCACAAAGTTGCAAATTAAATGCGTTGCCACAAATCCCCTAATCTGAAGCCAAAACCGTCTAACCAATGGACATTCCCATATACAATGGAACACATGCGCATCTAACCTACCGCACTTTGGGCAGGCAGAAGATTCCCTGCTCCCCATCACATACAATCGTTTTGGTGAAAAGTATGCATAATGATAGATTTTGTATAGCATTTCTCTATACTGATTAGACTTGATTACCCTACAAGAGGTACGCAATCCCTTAATTAACTCTTCCACTGTCATATTTGGAAAATGCGAAGTCCACTTAGTTAAGCCTGTGGTAATCTGTGAGAGATCCAGGACTTCCCTTAAAAACCTATGATGTATCGTAATTGCGTTTCTCCTAGGGGGAAGTTGACCCAATAACTTATCCAGAGGATTACTCCATTCCAAGTCAGAGAGTCCCCGAATCGTCCTTGCAACATAATATTGTGCCTGTAGAAAAGCCATCGGATAATGCTCCAATGCAGGATATTTATTTTTGGCTTGAGCATATGTGAGCGGCTTCCTGGAAGCCTGATCCACCAAGTGCCCCACATTAAACACCCCCCGCTGTTTCCATCTGTTAAAAGGATAGTGTGCCACTCCCTCTTGGAATGCTGGATTTGACAAAAATGGCAGGTACAGGGATCTATAACCACTCAACCCATATTTTGTTCGCAATATATGCCATACCCTTCTCGTATGCCACAGTAAAGGGTTCCTCTTAATTTGAGATGTTATCTCAACATCTGGCATATGTAAGAAACTGATCAGGCTGATACCTTCCAAGAATTCTTGTTCTACATTAACGTCACAATACACCTGGGTATCATGTAACCAGTCTCTTAGATATCGCAACAGTGCTGCCAAATTGTATATCCTTACATTCGGGAGGTTCATCCCACCATTTGTTATCGGCTGTTGTAACTTCACCAAACTAATACGCGCTGCCCCATCTCTCCAAATAAATTTCCTAAATAAGGCATGAATTTTCCTAATATCACCCTTAGATATCAATAAGGGAAGAGCTTGTATAATATACATCAATCTCGGGAACGTGACCATTTTTATTAGATTTATACGGCCTAGAAAAGACAGTGGGAGCTGGCGCCACCCCTGCAACTCCATCCCCATCTTCCGTATTGCCTCCCCATAATTCAGGTCATATAATCTGGAGGGGTTCTTTGGCAGTTTGATACCCAAATATACTATGTAATCTTTTGCCCATTGGAACCCCATGCCTCTGCCCCATCTAGGAATGTGAGTAGTTTTGCCCAATGACATAGCCACTGACTTTGCCATGTTGACTGTAAAGCCCGATGTTTTCCCATATTCGTCCAACCTGCCCATTATGAGGCCTAAGGAATCCTTCGGATTTGCAATATACAACAGGACGTCGTCTGCAAATGCCGAAATTTTCAATTCCATTCTTCCTATTTTAATTCCCTGAAAGGCTACTAAATTGTCTAGAATACGAAATAGAGGGTCAATGGACAGGTTAAACAACAGGGGCGACATCGGGCATCCCTGGCGCGTTCCTCTGCTCATCATTATCTCACTGCCTAATACCCCGTTAATGAGCAACGCCGTTTTGGGACAGCTATAAAAATATCTCACTAAATTAATAAACGACGCCCCGAAATCCCTCTCCTTTAAAACAGAAAACAAGTGCGGCCAGGAGACAGTATCGAAGGCTTTGTGCGTGTCGAGACTGAGCAGCATTTGATCATCAGAGAGCGATTGTGTTGATCTTGTCACTGCCGCAATTGCAGTTCTTATGGCCTTCACTGCCTGTCTACCCTGCACAAAGCCAGCCTGATGTGAGGTTAACAGGTCTGGTAGCATAGATTGTAAACGGTTTGCAAAGAGTTTCGAAAATATCTTAAAATCAGTGTTCAACAATGTGATTGGGCGATAAGAATCTACATTCATCGGGTCTTTCTTGGGCTTGAGAATTAAAGTAGTGATGGCATTATTAAATGTCGGGTAAATAGGGTTATCTTTAAATAAAGTACGGTAGAGCTCTAACAGCGGAGGGACAAGGGAAGGTTGCAGCATTTTGAAATATTCACCGGTAAAGCCGTCCGGACCCGGGGCTTTTTGCAATTTTAACTGGGATATTACCGTATTTAGCTCCTCAACCGTTATATCTGCCTCCAGTAGTTCCTTCTGAGTTTGGGATAATCTGGGCAATTGTGCCTCTCGCATTATAGAGGCCTGGAGCTCTCCATCATGTGGGATTGGTTGATATAGTTGTTCGTAAAATTTCTGAAAATGCTTAAGAATATCCGGTGTGGATACTGAAATATTAGCCGACTGAGGGTCACGTATGGCAGTAATAAAGGATCGTTTCCGCCATGGTTTAGACATTCTAGCTAATAAGCGTCCCGCTTTGTCTCCCCATCTGAAATACTTGTGTCTGACATAGTCTAGATCTACCTTTACCCTGGACGTCAAGAATCCTTCTAGAACCTGCTTTGACTGTAAATAAGCCGTCTTATTATCTTCTGTAGGGGAAGCTACGTAGGTCTGGAAGGCGGCCTGCACCTCTATTTGTAGCAAATCATATCTCTTCCTATCCTGTTTACGTTTACTCGCCACATAAGACATTATGTGTCCCCTCATTACCGCTTTGGAGGTCTCCCATAACACCGGGTTATCCCAGTGCTCAATGTTGTTATCTAAAAAGTCTGTTAAGTGCGTTGTAAGATAAGCTGTAAATTCAGGGGAATTATAGAGATGAGTAGGAAACCGCCAACGATAACTAGTGTGCGGATGTGTCGGTGCTTCGATGATCAAAGAAATTGGGGCATGGTCCGAGATAACGATATCTCCTATCTCTACCAACTTAAGTTTTGAAAATAAATCGTCTGAGATAAGAAAGAAGTCAATCCTTGAAAAAGAACCATGCGCCGCCGAATAGCAAGTATAGGATTTTCCGGTGGGATTTACTATTCTCCAAGGATCACTAACAGTATGGGTGTGTTTAAAATTCTGCAAGGTGTTCCAGTATATATTGCTACGGACATGCGGGTTAGATGATCTGTCTAGCAAAGGGTCATCCACTAAATTAAAATCCCCTCCTATAATTAAATTATATAGTGTTCTTTGGGAGAGAAGAATTGAAAGGGATTGTAAAAAAATATGCGGTGTATCATTGGGAGCATATATATTGAGCAGCGTATACTTAGTCTGCCAGATCTCTACATCAACCAACAAGAAACGGCCATTCGGATCCAAGACCTGGTCCAAAATTTTACATTGTAAAGTTTGATTAAATACCATTGCCACCCCCCTGCTTTTATTCTTGAAATTTGCAGAAACACAACTACCTATCCATGGCGCTTTAAGAGTTGACTCACTCCCTTCTTTCCAATGTGTTTCCTGAAGAAACACAATATCAGGGTTACGCCTTCTTATATGGGTTAGTACTTTCTTCCTTTTAATCGGGGTGTTCAACCCATCCACATTCCAAGAATAGACTTTTAACACCGGTACCCGCGTCTGGGGGTCACGATTTTGGTTTACGTTAGGTTGCATTACCAGGAAGTGAGTGTTGATATTTTAGCAGTAAAGACCCAACCACCTTGTCTTTCAAATTTCTTGGCTTATTATGTGCAGTAACCCCCCATCCCTCACACAACCTCTGGAGTGAAAAATATTTGTACTCATACAATGCGAGCATCCTAACAATACACATGTACAATGCAATGTCTTTTTTTATTACATAACTTTCTGCTACTATAGAACGATCACTGGGCCTCATTATGATTTCAGAGGCACAGTGTAAACAAAAACTTAACTTTATAGAAAAAGAACAAGGAGCATGACCCCTTAGTTTGTTTCACCTAATAAACAGTGTAATTCACCATACAGTAATCAATTGACATATCTCAGTTACATAATACTAGTGGGGGCGTACATTTCCCAAGAAATGCTCCTTAGCCTTCTGAGGGTCGGTGAAGAAGAGAGTCTCCGCCCCCTCACCGACCCGCAATCTTGCCGGATACAGCAAGGCAAATCTCTTTCGATGTTCCACTAAGTAGCTACACACCTCAGAGAACGCCTTCCTTTTCTGCGAGACTGAAGCAGAAAAATCCTGGAATACCAAGATTCTCTGACCCCCCACTGTCAATTGCTGCTGTTTATGGTAAGCACTTAGCAACTTTTCTTTATCCCTGTAATCAAGAATACGCGCAATAATCGGGCGTGGCCTAATGCGGTCTCCCTGACCTTCCGGACCCAATCTATGCGCCCTCTCTATAGCGAGTGTTGAGATGTATGGAAAATCAGTTAGGCTTTGAGGGATAGTGGTGCCCAATAGCTCTGTTAACTGCTGACTTTTATAAACCTCAGGGACCCCCACAAACCTTAAGTTGTTCCTGCGGCTACGATTTTCAAGGTCCTCAAGTTTATCAGTCAGGGACTTAAGCAACACCTCCTGAGCCGAAAGTTGTTCTTGCATTACATATGCTGCATCTTCAGCATTGCTAGTGCGTTGTTCTACCTCAGTCAACCGTACACTATTAGACTCTATTTTTGCTAAAGTGCTATCAAATTTTACCTGCAACTCCTCAAACCTTTTGTCAATTAAAGGCATAATAGCCTTTGTGATTTCCCGTACAATCTCTCTGGTAGATGGGAAAGAGGGAGGGGGAGTGTGAGAACCCGCCGCCCTGGGAGACTCGCTATCTGCACCTTCATGTTCTGGGGAAGAGGATGCCGCATTAACTACCTTACCCCCTGCATTTCTTACTTTTCCCATTTTTTGTGGCGTGGGGTTAGAGTGTTTAGTTGAAATAGACTTGTCTATAAATTTATCCATAGCAACTCCCACGTCCTTGCGTGGGCGTAGGTGATGGCCAGGCAGCGTTATCACGACCAGTTAAGAAGTACTTTAAATTACACTGTTAAATCAACAGATATGAATTCGGGGTCTGCGAAAATTTACGCAGAATATAGTGGTTAAGAAAAACAACAAATTCTAACCTTAACTATCTGAAAATGTATCTGCGTCTACTATATTCGAGATTTGTACCTTTTCCTATAACCAAAAAATAAAAGCATTGGACACAGGCTTATTCCTGATATTATATTTAGCGTATCACTGTTTCTAAAACATGCAAACAGTACCAGTTAAGATAGGAGGCGTCTCACAAACTGAAAAGAGATGAACTCTATAGACCTCAATACCTCAAAATAAACAAATGCTGTGAAACCCCTCTCAACCAGATTCAAAAAAAATAAATAAATAATGGAAGAGAGGATAAAGGAAAAGAAAAAAGGACACCCTGAGACAGGAACTATAGTGCCATACTAGATGTACAATCTTGATCAGAAATGAGTTTTTGGAGGTGATAGTTCCAGTGTACCGACTTATCCAGTAAAGTCCAACGTCCCCTTTGTAATCGACTCCTGTTCAATATGTGAGTTCTTAGGTCATCCAAGGGAAAGTAATAATATGTAATTATAAACGATGGCAAATGTCTCAGCTATGCTCTACAGTGGCACAGCCGTGGGGTCCGCAGGAATAGTAGTTCTCCCACTCCACATCCACAAAAACTGGTAGTTGTAGCAAGGCTTAGGCACATAAAAGAACCAGATTATGGGGATCTAGTGTCCTGTATTTATCCCACTCAGTGGAGCCAGTAACAATGGCTTATTCTATCTATATAAACGTCTGGTCTCCCAGTAATTGTGGGTGAGATTCACAATCCCTGAGTGGGCCACGTAAATTAGCCAAATCTGATGTCTTGGTGGTGACACCAGAATGAGAAACTATATTACATCTGAATAGTACCAATATGGCCGCCACTTACTTCTCAAATGGCTGTAGCTAACTCCACCATATTAGGTGCCCTGGCCCCCCTCTGGGAGTCTTCACAACCACCTCCACTGACACCACCAGCACCGCAGACTCCTCTCTCCTGCTTGTACCCTCCAGCTGGCGTGATCAGGTATGGGCAGCGACAGAACCCCCACGTAGCCAGTCTCTATCTTTCCTCATCCAGGACAGGCTGCAAAGGGTCCCCACTATGCCTCCACTAGTTTCCAGGACAGCAGGCACACTCTTCAAATCCAATCCCCACTAGTATACCTGCCTGAGCACCTGGGTAATCAGCCAGGCCTGAAGATACTTTTCCCTTCAGCTTGGAGTTCTCCTCTACTGCAGAGGCTCGCAAGATGGCCCCCGTGCGCGCCACTTTCCAGGACCAAGGAGATGCTGCCAAGGCAATACCAACAGTGGAGGCTTGTCATTTAAACCTCTCTCTCTGTTGTGCGCTTCTGTGTACTACTCGGTCCTTGCTGTCCAATTAGGCAGTATGCTGCTTTCACTCTGTTTGGCATCTGAAAATCACCGCTGAGGAAGAAGCACTCAAGATGGCCCCTTTTCGCGCCGTTTTCCCAGGACCAGGGATATGCGGCTAGCTCAAAACAAATAGCTTGCTGCTGCTACTCTCTCCCTTCGTCACCTGCCCGATTCCCACTCGATCACCGGATTCCAATGTGGTGGACGTCTCTTGGGGCCTCTCCAGCTCAATGCCGTCCACGTCTGCTTTCTAGCCTCCAAGAAACGAGGCAGACTCCGGGGTCAAAATATGGCTTTCCACTCTCTGACACGGGCTCCAAGCTACTGTACCCCTTCACCCGCAGGTCATATCTCAAAGTAGGGGTTTTAGCTTGCGAGAAGTGTCCTCCGTGTGCGTTTTGCCACGATCAATGTCGGGAGCCTAGTTAAAACGTGGCCGTCTCTGTGTGCCGCCCGCCGGAAGTCCAGGGACTCTCAATTTTAGAGTTAGGACCACCATATACAGAAAGGCCTTGACGGTGGCTGGTGGCTTATCCCATATTTGATCAAATATGTGTAACGAACATTTCTGTGTTTTATTTTACAGATAGAACAGTAGAGTTTGTTACTGGTTTATGGCAGTGTGCTGGGGCTTTTCTTTCCTTTTTTTCTGTGGCAAACAGATTAACCCCCTGACTTTCACGCACCTGTTTAACATATACTTATAAATTGATTGAGCAACTTCCATTCTGTTTTTAAAATACAAACAGTGTTGCTTAAGAAAAGTACAATATATGAAACCATTATTTACAGAAAGGGATACAGATAAGCATTAGGAAAAATATTTTATTAACTACCGTAAACAATTAGAAAAAGGAGTTATTTCAAATCCTGGGCACAACCATATTGATTTCATGTGAGTCAAATTTTATTTGTTACATACAGTATTATAGTTGAGCGGTGATGTTTCCTAGCCCAAGTCTAAATAACAATGTAAAAGTGAACCTTATAGTATCTGTGTGCAATAAGCAATAGCAAAGCATTATCCCTGCATGCATAGAATAAAATTAATTTGACTCCCCCTGAAATCAACATGGTTTTGCCCAGGAGTAACTTTCTTCTCTTATTCTCAATCTCTGAATCATTGCCATAGTGTCCAAAGTGATAATCCAAAACTTTCTGGGAGAGACTTTTTAAACAATCCCATCCCCTGACATCTTCCGTTATATGTTCAAGTGCTTTTACAAGCAAGCCATCAGTTTTAGAGTTGTTGTATTGAAAAAAATTGTAGTTGTTGTTTAAAAAAGTTTAGAAAGTTTTAGAATTACCACTTTATCACAGTATCACATATCTAATTAAGCTTACAAAGGGGTTGGTGAGTGCATTTTGAACTTTTTAAAAAATATATATATAGAAATTTGTAATGTAATGGCAGTGTACATACAAGCTTGCAGGCAAGGTCCTCTTAACCACCTAATTTGTAACGCATGATGGGTTGTCAGTGATTGACATCCTCTTCCTAAACACAAAATCGTGTCTGTTGGAAGATGCCGTCAGCCGTGATACAGTATGCTTAAGAAGAGGATGTCAGTCGCTGCAGGAGCCCTTAAGGTTTTATGTTTATATGGGTCAGAAATTATTTTTTTTAATGCAGCCCTGTTATATACAAAATACAACTCTTTAAAATGTGAAACTCAGCAAATGACTTGCATAACCCTTGGAACCTTGGCAATGTTGTGAGATAAGGCTAGGATGAAGGCCATGATTAAACATCTGGGCATCAAGAACAAGAAGACAGACTTGTGATAGGACCATACCTTCATACCTGCCACAATATTTGTTGCATTCCCATTTAGTTATGTAACTAACTATACCATTCTATCTGTAAACAAAATGCAGAAATATTAGCAAATATATATGATAATCCACCAGCCACTATTAAGACCATTCTGCTGTAATGGTCCTAACTCTATATTGGGTCATATATCAGGTGTTTTTAAATTGAGAGTTAACTAACATTTGTAGAAACACATTAATGCCTCCAAAATAGCTTCTGCGGACCAACACCCCCTGTGAGCTGCTAATCCCAGACATGCTTCCAAACAAGAGTGCACAAAACGATGGCTGCTCAAATCAATTTATAGGTTAATGTAAAGGGATGCATGAAAGGAGTGGGGTAATCTGCACAGAAACAAGGAAAGAAAATTCCCCAGCACCTTGGCCCAGATCCAGAGCTACGTATCCATTACGTTTTTAAGGCATAGCGTATTTACAATGGCATATTTTTTATGCACTCCCCTAGGCACTACTCTTGGCCGTACGTACATTTGCCATTTTCCGCTTGCCAAACCCTACCTTGACTTTTTATAGCGTAACTACTGACGTATGTACAGGCTTCACGTAGGTAAGTGCCTAAGCACGCCCATACTGTACGATTTAAATGCCTCAGCCCGCCTCCAAAGTGTAATTACGGCTGTCATATGATGTCACGCCCCTTCATTTGGAGTTATGCTGTTGAAACGATCCTTTCAAGGATTTTTTGCAGATATTGGGGTAGATCCAGAACTACGTTTGCAATACGTTTACACGCGTAGCGTCTTTACGCGTGCGTACCTTCAATACACTCCCCTTGTTACACCCCTTGATTGTACGTATTTTGTCCAAGATACGCTTTCCAAACCCTACCTTAACTTTTGGCAACATAACCGATGTGATCCGTTCACGTACGTATGGGCAACACGTATTTACGCAGCTAAGCACGCCCATACTGTACATTTAAAATACAAACCCCCGCCTACATAACGTATTTCAGACATATTTTTGTGAAGCGTAAAATTGGCATGCCCACACGTAAGTATTTACGTGACACATACGTGAATGGCCCATACGTCCACATTTACGCTACGTTACGGTGCATATTTTCTATGGTGCGCATGCGCAGTACTTACTAAAAGGCTATTTTATGTCTCCGCCACGCGTAAATTCGCTCACAAGCGTTGTTCTGGATCTGGGCCATTGTCCTAAATCTTAACAATGAGAACCGCAATATTGAGTCATATGGGATATGTTTTATACATTGAGAGCTGATATATATGTTACATGTTATATTCACACTGAAGTTTTACATTTTACTTTCTAGTTACAGCCTTTGTTAAATAACCGAACACTGTACTGTATATATGTGTATATATATGCAAGGTGAAAGAAGTCACTCCAGAGACTTGTATAAACAGTGAAACAGCGCCTTCCTGGCTGAATCTTTATTGTGGCATTGTGCCACCGTCACCAACGTTTCAATCCCTTTATTCTGGGATTTTCATCAGGATCAAATATATAAAGGACAGAAAACATTTATAACGTTTATACAAGTCTCTGGAGTGACTTCTTTCACCTTGCATGTATTTAAATATTTGAAGTGCACCCTGAGCAGAAACATATGATGAGCTAAGAAGGAGTGCAGATTTTTGGACTTTATAAATGTGTGTATATATATA
>WWET01004533.1:17920-35360 GCA_011038615.1 Limnodynastes dumerilii | reverse complement strand
GAAGAAGAAGATTGGGTGGGGGGGGGGGGGCGGGGGAGAGAGGCTTGGTTATATAGGCAAGTTTAATTAAACAGGTGAGCTGTTAACCCTAGATTGTAATTATTGCTACCAAGTCCAATTAGCTACACTGGTGTACGGAAAAAACAAGGATCTTAAGGGATTACAAACATTAGAATATTGTTAAAAATAAGAAAGATTCATACAATACATCATGTAACATTGTATCTAAAAGGTTAAATAATCAGAATCATGTTCTACCTCATTTTAGAGTCATAAAGAAAAAAGGGGGAAAAACAATAAGGGTACAATTATCATTATCATGAAGTTATCCAGTAAATGGACACCTAGCATATAAATATGCAGACAGGATGAATATTTGTATTATATTCAACGATAAATACATATTAAAATAAAGTGAAATAAAAAGAGAAATAGTTCTAAAGATAAGAGCAATAATAATCAGAAGATTTAAACCTTTATATTATTAGGTTGAATCATTTCTCAAACCCCCGTGTTTATATTTGTATTATTGACAAAAACTTGAAAATGTTTTCATATCTGTATTATACCAGTATTTAGAATCTATAGAAAAGAGAGATGAGATGTACAGTTATATACCATGCTCAGTGGTTAGCCCAGAGCGTTTAAGCATAAACATGTCTTGAACGCAGGAATACATTCCTTGGTTTCATCTTTTTCTAAAATTGATTATAATAGATGGCTTAGATATATAAAGGATTGATTAATCTCTATCTCTAAAAAGGGGGGGGACATATAAATAATAAAAATACAGTTGTAGATAATAGTAATAATCTGGATCATCTTCCAGGTAACCCTTCTGTAAATATTTCAATATATTCGTACCTATATTTAGAGTGTTCGCTCGATAAGCGAACACTCTATGTACGCTCGATAAGGTCTATACCCCTGATCCTCAAAACCTCCACCCTGCCGTCATGTTGGTCATTAATATGTTGTGAGCCAGAGTGTAATCTATTGCCCTTCAGAGTATTCCTCCTATGTTTTGAAAACCTGACGTGGAGCTGCCTCGTGGTCCTACCGACATACTGCATCCCGCAGATGCAGGATAGTTGGTAGACCACGAAGTAGCTCCTACAATTGATAAATTGTTTTATGGGAAACTTTTCTTTTCCCTCTCTAGAGCAAAACTGTTGTTTTCTGTTCTGGCCAAAACGGCACATACCACACCTGGGTTGTGCGCAAATAACCTCTTGGTTTATCTGGAAGCCACGTTTTTATGTTGATATTTTTGGGGGTTTTAAGATGACTATGCACTAAGATATCTTACAAACTTTTAGCTTTCTTAAAGATTACACAAGGGGTTTGTCTGGCAAGTACTCATAAGGAAGGGTCTAATTTCAGAATCTTTGAAATCTTGCGGATTATATTAGAGATTTCCCTGGCATTTGAATTATATTGTGTGACGAAACACAATTCATTGGTGTATTCAGAAGTTGTACATTTCACTGTGTTGGTGAGTGAATGATAAATTAAACCAGTTATTGTTAAGGTGCTGCAGAAATAAATCAACTGAAGTGGAATCACCATCCCAAACAAACACCAAATCATCAATATACCACCCAAAGTAGACCAGGTTCGCTCCTAACGGGCTTGTGTATGCCTCCCGTCAGAGGGAGGCATACTGGATCTTCAGACTCGATACCATGGCCCCAAATGGCCTGAATGAGTCAATAGAACTCAATCATTTTTCTTGATTACTAACTGGGATTATACTATACCCTTAACCCCCTGCCTCCCCTCTGCCGCTACTAGGTCTTGGAATACCCCTCCCTCCCCACCATTTTAAGAACTGTCAGTACTACTGTGGTTTGCCTTACATTAGGTGTAATACATTGGTTTATCCTTCCCTCTAGCTGGTCTGACTGCCTTGTGACGGTGACCAACTGTAGGAAGGCCTTCCAAATATTTATACTGGTGTAACATGTACAGTTATCACGAAATATATATGTACAGTGATTATTGAACTCCATAGACGGATCCTTTTCATCTGTCCAAATTAGGGACTTTTGGTAGAAGTTAAATTATATATGTACATGAATTGTTAAGACTTATAGGCGGACCCCCTACCCCTTGGATTTGCCCTAACTGGAGATTTCCGGAAGATGGGAACTCCTGTTATTCAAATTAACCACTCTTGCTATATCTCCTTTTTGTGGGTATAAGAACACTCTAAATATAGTTACGAATATATTGAAATATTTACAGACGGGTTACCTGGAAGATGATCCAGATTATTACTATTATCTACAACTGTATTTTCATTATTATTTATATGTCCCCCCCCCCCTTTTTAGAGATAGAGATGAATCAATCCTTTATATATCTAAGCCATCTATTATAATCAATTTTAGAAAAAGATGACACCAAGGATTGTATTCCTGCGTTCAAGACATGTTTATGCTTGAATGCTCTGGGCTAACACTGAGCATGGTATATAACTGTACATCTCATCTCTCCTTTCTATAGATTCTAAATACTGGTATAATACAGATATGAAAATATTTTCAAGTTTTTGTCAATAATACAAATATAAACACAGGGGTTTGAGAAATGATTCAACCTAATAATATAAAGGTTTAAATCTCCTGATTATTATTGCTCTTATCCATAGATACATTTCTCTTTTTATTTCATCTTATTTTAATATGTATTTATCGTTGAATATAATACAAATATTCATCCTGTCTGCATATTTATATGCTAGGTGTCCATTTACTGGATAACTTCATGATAATGATAATTGTACCCTTATTGTTTTTCCCCCTTTTTTCTTTATGACTCTAAAATGAGGTAGAACATGATTCTGATTATTTAACCTTTTAGATACAATGTTACATGATGTATTGTATGAATCTTTCTTATTTTTAACAATATTCTAATGTTTGTAATCCCTTAAGATCCTTGTTTTTTCCGTACACCAGTGTAGCTAATTGGACTTGGTAGCAATAATTACAATCTAGTGTAAACAGCTCACCTGTTTAATTAAACTTGCCTATATAACCAAGCCTCTTCCTCCCCCACCCACTTACCTTATCCTCCTGATGAAACGCGTTGAGGTGTTCTTTCAATATACAACAGCACTGATTTGGACACACTGGGCTCTATTTATAGAGTTCATTTTGGAGTGATAGGAGCAGTTTTCAACAGGAAACTGCCCCTATCGCTTCAAAATGACATTCCTCATATTTAAAAACCCTGCATCGCCAGTGGAAACTATAGTTTCCATGACAATGCAGGACTCCTTCTCCTGCCATCATCAGTTCATATGAACTGGCTCCGTGTGTAACGCATATTTATGCAGTGGTGAAGCGGAGTTTCTCACTCCGCTCACCATGAAAATCTAACGCCAGCTCAGGCTGGCGTTAGGAGCTGTTCGCAGGGAGATCCCTGCGATAGACAGCTTAAGCCCGCCCCCCTCTGTCCCTGATTATCTTTATTTCCTAGCCGTGCTGACAAAGTGCTCTTTATGTATAGTGCTTCTATCATTATAAAGTGCTATAAAGTGAAGGAACTACATATACTTATGTTACTCCTATAGTATATATATCTATATGTGCTCTCATAAAGTTAATCCGTGCAATCTATAATGAACATTAATAAATATCCTACCAAAATATTATTATATATAATCCATAAAGTGCTCTCATGGAGTTACTCCGTGCAATCTATACAATGTTAATAATAAACAACGATAAATACCCTACTCAAATACTAATAAATATGATTTTAATTTCATAAATGATCCATAAAACATGTGATATTCTATATTATATATTATATATACAACTTAGTGTTCTATCATAAAGTGCTATAAATTATTCCTAAAAAGTGCAAGTGCTTGATGTGTAATTCTGTAGATCTTCCATATAACATCCATCCGTGTTTCCATATACTATTCTTCCTAAAACAATAAAGATGCATATCACTAGGTGAAACCATCGCGCAAAACCAGATATACAGTAATAAGTAGTAATAAATAATTGATAGTTGATAAAAAATAAATATTAAAATCAGCCAATAAATACTCCTGACCTATAGGGATGTTATTCTAAAAACCACTTCAACTCAAAAGAGTTATTCAGACCTTCTGGGGCCAATGTATTATAATTAAAAATCAACTCCATTTCTTTTTTAGCTAATGTCCTTTTCCCATTCGGAGTTCTCCAGCTTGGTTCAACTTTCTTTATGCCTATCAATTTCTTGATGGCCTTAATATTTCCCTGGTGGACAGTATTAAAATGTGCTGAGAGGGGGTGGTTCATAAAACCTTTTTGTATGTTTCTCACATGCTCCCCCCATCTTTCCTTAAGTTTCCGAGTAGTCCGCCCTATATACATCAGTGAACACTCACATTCCACCAGGTAAATGCAATTTGAGGAATTGCAGGTCATGAAATCATTAATCTTCTGTACTTTGCCATTCTTAATTTTAAAATCCATCACCTTCGTGGAATCACCTTTTATCTTTTTACAGACCTGACACATCCCACACCTATAAAAACCTTTACTTTTTACCATCGTGTTCTTCCTATTCCCCATTGTGTCACCTCTTACTAAGTCATTCCTTAAATTCTGAGCCCTTCTATATATGAATTTAGGTTTCTTAGGGATAATATCCCTCAATTCTGGGTCATTCCTTAGAAGTCCCCAGTATTTTCTTATAATCCCTTCCTTCATTTTAAAATTCTGATTATAGTCTGATATAAAAATAGGCCCTTCCATCTTCTTTGTTCTCTTTCTTTTTACTTTCAACAGATCCTCCCTGTCCTTACCCTCCAGACGTTTCCTAGCTTCATCTATGACTTCCTTCTTATACCCTTTCCTTATTAGTTGTGTTTCTACAATGTTGCTGTGTTCCTGAAAGGTAACTTCCCTAGTACAGTTACGCATCATCCTATTCATTTGTCCAATAGGGATCATATTTAACCACCTAGGGTGGTGGTCACTCTCTATAGGGATATAGGAGTTCGCGTCCGTTTCCTTTCTGAACGTCTCCGTCTCTAAAATGCCCTCCTTATTCTCAATGATCAATTCTAAGAACTCTACCTTCTCCTTGCTTGCATTGAAGGTTAGTTCTATATTTAGAGTGTTGCGATTCAGGCCATCACTAAATTTTCCAAATGCCTCTGAATCACCATCCCAGACAATGAGGACATCGTCTATATATCTAAAGTACCCTTTCAGATGTAATGCAGCTAATGGGTCTGTGGCCCGCCATTGGGCTTCCCACCATGCCATGAAGGTGTTCGCATAGCATGGTGCGAATTTCGTGCCCATGGCGGTCCCTGTCCGCTGCAAATAGAAGTCACCGTTGAAATTTAAGAAATTATTGTGGAGGATAAACTGAATGCCCTCCACAATAAATATCCTCAACTCCATCTCCTATTCTGATCTTTCCAACATCCATCTCATTGCCTCTATTCCTTTCTGATGGTCAATGATTGTATAGAGGGCTTTCACATCAGCTGTTGCCAAGGTGTACCCCTCCTCCCATTGTACATCTTTGAGGATCCTCAACAGATGACCAGTATCCTTCAAAAACGAGTCAATCTTTTTCATCAGGGGTTGTAATAGATGATCGATCATCTGTGACAGGTTGGAAGTTATAAAATTAACCCCTGCCACAATCGGTCTCCCTGGGGGATTGTTCTCATTTTTATGTATTTTAGGGAGTATGTAGAAAATGGGAATAGATGGTTCTATATTAATGAGGAAATCCTTCTCTCCTATGGATAAAACCCCTTTCTCAACAAATTTTTCGACCAAATTTCTCAATTCAGACTCTACTCTCTTTGTGGGATTGCCCTTTATTTTCTCGTAGGTATTTCCTTCCTTTAATAACCTATAGCATTCTCTGTCATATGCTTCTTTTCCCATTACTACGATACTCCCACCCTTATCTGAGGGTTTTATTATTATATCTTTATTTTCTCGAAGAGATTTTATGGCATTCCTTTCCTCTTTCTTCAGATTACATTTGATTCTTTCTTTCTGTTCCAACTCCCTCATCTCCTTAGTGACCGCCTGGTTAAAGCTCTCCACCCAACAACCTTTTATGTGTTGTGGGAAGAAAGTGGATTTCTTCTTAAACACCATTTTCTCTCCCTTCTCGCTTTCCTTATTCTTAAAAAATTTTTTTTGCGTAATTTTCCTAATGAATTTCTGTACGTCTACGAACGTCTGGAAGCTATTGATTCTTCTGGATGGGGCAAATTTTAAGCCTCTCCCCAGGATGTCTTCCTCTTCTTTGGAAAGTGTATACCCACTAATATTAAAAATCTTAACTTTCTCTCTTTCTTCCTCTGGGAGTTTCTTCTTCTTTTTCAAGGACTTCTTTTTAGAATTATTACTCTTTTCCCCCCCCCTCCTACCCCTCTTACGTAAAGAGGGGTAGTCTCCTATTCTAAAAAATACTCCCTATCGTACCTCTGTCCCCTCTCTCTGTCGTCCCTATATCTATTGTAATACCCTCTTGGGTCTGGGTGATCTCTTCTATCTTCCCTATCTCTTCTTGTGGACCCTGATCTTCTCCTAACTTCTCTATGGTCATGATATTCCCTTCTAACAGGTGAGTGACGTCTTCTTTCCCCATAATGGTAGGAACCCTCTCTTCCTCTCCTATATTCAAGCTCGTACCTATTTCTATCTCTACTGTATCCTCTATCCCGTCTATCATACGGGTCTTTATTATTCCTATAGTACTCCATTGTCTTCTTTCCATCATCTCTATACTGGTCTCTATCTTTATTGTACGTGGGGAGTCTCTCACCTCTGTCCCTACTTCTCCTAGATATACTCCTAGACCTTCTATGTTCCCTATCGCTGTTTTTTCTTTTTTCATTGGGTCCCCTTTTTTTTACTATTATCCCTTTTCTTTGTTTGTTGTACTTGGACCTTCTTCTGTATCTGTTTTCCTTCCTGTGACTTTTGGTTGCCCATATCCCCTCCTTCCTCTCCTGGGTTACCTCCCTTGTGTTTTTGATCTTTGGGAGTTTTTGGTTGTATTTTTACTTTCTGTTTCTCTGGGGAGTTCAATGTATTTTCCTCAAACTTATGCAATTCTAACATCATGTAGTTTTCTAATTTTTCTATTTCTCTTCTAATCCTATCCTTCCTCTTACTCATAAACAGGAATTGTGTACCTGTATTGAATGCTACTTTATCTCTCTTAAACTTTTTATTTTTTCTTTCTATAATCTTTTGTTCCCTTTTATTCACAATATATTGTATCCCTTCTTCCATTTCCTTAAACTCCTCAAGTTCTGAAAAGGGTTCAATCAGCGTTCTAAATTCCTTTATATTCTCGTCTAATTCATTCAACTCCCTTTTCCTTTCTTTTACAATCAATTCCATTAAATGCATAGAACAATTTTCTAAGATTTTATACCATCCCTGTGTAAAGTCCTCTGATTTAGATTCAAAAGCACACAGTTTCTTCACCCTCAAACCCTTAGGGATAATTCTGTCCGCTAGGTATTTTTCAAATGTAACCACATCCCACCATAGGTAATTCTCTCTATGTAGGGCTTTCTCTAATCTCCTCATGATCCCTTCTAGATTTTCATTAATTAGTCCTATCTTTTCCTTAAACATATTCTCGATCTTCTCTTCTCTATTTTCTCTGTGTCTGAACATAGTCGCAAGTGTGTTGTATGAGACAATAGAGCAGAAAAAAATATAAATAAAATCTTCCACCCTTGAAATATTCGTATGTAAAAGAACAACAACACCTCCTGCGCCACACAATGTCAGCAGCAATAGTCCACGGTGCAGGGGTGTTGTCACTTCACCCCTTATGTCAATCAGTTCCACCTAAGTGGAAATGATTGAACACACAAATATTTATCAACAGTGCACCGTAATCAATAGCGCTAAATAGCCTAAAATCACACAGAAGGAATCTATATAGAGTCTTATGAGTTCAGACCTTGTGAGGTTTTTCCTTTCAAATGTCCTTATAGAGATGGGTCCTTCTGCTTTATCACCAGATGGAGGCTCTGCTATATCCGGATCCTTCTCCTTCTTGGTAGTTCACCCCTTCTTTATATGCACTCAGGGAGATCCACACGTAAATAGAGAGAAAAGATGCAGAGATATAGTGAAGTACGTCACATCTAATCAGATTCCAACCTTCCGTATCCCTACTCACAATGGGAAAGAAAAATACAGTCCAAAAAACACAATCCAAATTTTCCCAGGAATCAGGCAAGTCCACAATGGTAAGTATCCTACTTACGGAATTCCTTCTTTATCCCACAGTGTACAAGTCAACGTCAAGAGATCCCTGGATGTCTTCTCCTGATATTCCTCCTCTCACCTCCTTGTGAGGTTTTTCTTTTCAAATGTCCTTATAGAGATGGGTCCTTCTGCTTTATCACCAGATGGAGGCTCTGCTATATCCGGATCTTTCTCCTTCTTGGTAGTTCACCCCTTCTTTATATGCACTCAGGGAGATCCACACATAAATAGAGAGAAAAGGTGTAGGGATATAGTGAAGTACGTCACATCCAATCAAAATCCAACCTTCCGTATCCCTACTCACAATAGGAAGGAAAAATACAGTCCAAGAACACAATCCAAATTTTCCTAGTAATCAGGCAAATCCACAATGGTAAGTATCCTACTTACGGAATTCCTTCTTTATCCCACAGTGTACAAGTCAACGTCAAGAGATCCCTGGATGTCTTCTCCTGATATTCCTCCTCTCACCTCCTTGTGAGGTTTTTCTTTTCAAATGTCCTTATAGAGATGGGTCCTTCTGCTTTATCACCAGATGGAGGCTCTGCTATATCCGGATCTTTCTCCTTCTTGGTAGTTCACCCCTTCTTTATATGCACTCAGGGAGATCCACACATAAATAGAGAGAAGAGATGCAGAAATATAGTGAAGTACGTCACATCTAATCAGATTCCAACCTTCCGTATCCCTACTCACAATGGGAAGGAAAAATACAGTCCAAAAACACAATCCAAATTTTCCTAGGAATCAGGCAAATCCACAATGGTAAGTATCCTACTTACGGAGTTTCCTCTTTATCCCACAGTGTACAAATCAACGTCAAGAGATCCTTGGGTGTCTTCTCCTGATCCTCCTCCTCTCACCTCCTCCACGTCTCACCGGCTGGCCGAGCCCGATGGGAAAGGGGCGAAGGGAAAAAGAAAAAACAACACCCTAGTGCAACTCTGTTTGTGCTGGGGTTTTGCTACCTCGTAGTCACCCCCCGAGGCACTCACCTCCTCCCTCTCTTGTGCTGTGGCAATTTAACAAGGCAGGGTGGCTTTTGGAGAAACTTTTCTTTATTTCCACGGTAAAAAACTTCTTAAAACTTTAAAAACGTACTTTCATACATACAGGATAACAACAGGTAAGTCAGGGAGTATATGGAAAAATTGTTTAACACTTGAATGGGCCCACAAGAATTTTGCAATTTTCCTCCACGGACCCCGCTCACCCTTACCCCGAACTTGTATGTCAGAGTGCCTCTACCCACGTCCATCCAACGCGTTTCAACACGCTTGTGTCTTTCTCAAGGATTGTGGGTAGGTGGCTGATGACGGACATAAGTAGCGACACACTCCGCATTACATCATCTTCATTCTTAGGATTAAAACCGCTGTTTAAAACCACTGTTTAAAACGGAGCATTTTATCTACAAATATCTTCAATCCTCCTTGTACCTCTCCCTCAATTCATTTCTATAGATATAGATATATTTACTATATCGCATATCGGTTTCCATGGCAGCCAAGATGCATACGCATTGCGCATGCGCTGTGCGTGTACGGCACATGCGCGACTATTTTACTGCATCGTCAGCGCTTCACATACGAGTGAAGCGCCGGTGATGCAGTGGAAAAACTCACCGGACGTCGTGAGTCTTCACGATGAAGGGAAGTTTTTATAAATCTGGGGAGTGAAGTGTCCAGGCTCGCTGCGATGATAAGCGAGCCTGGATCACTATCACTCCCCAGATTTATGCGCTGTCCATAAATAGAGGCCACTGTTTGAACCTGCCTTTTTTATTAATACTGAAGCTGCTAATCTAACCAATGAGCATCGAACATCTGAGCGCTGCCTATGCTGCGTTCCCAGCTACCACAGTGACTGGGACTCCGGCTACCATATTTACTAAAGCCTATTAAGGCAGGAGGACGTAATACTGCCTCCATAGGAACAACGTCCCATTAGCGTCTCATATAGCCAGCCAGCAAGTAATCAACCTGCCGACCAGCAAAGCTGACAAACATAGCGGCAGCATGCTCCGGCCACAGAGATCTGCCTGAACAGCTAAGGACTGAGGCGATAGCGGGAAGTCTGAATTACCCGCGACTATCTTCTGCAGCTAAGCCGGCGAGAGTCTTGCCTGCTAATTTGACAAGTCAACGGATGCAGTCACATCATACCTTCTGAGTTAAAGATAAGTACCACTTTTAAATATCTGTATACAGCTGACTGTCATCATTCTAACCTTTCCAATTGATAATACATCACGTATTCTGAGGTGACACTGTCAATATTTCCATCCTATTCTGGGACATTGCATTAAAAGATTATTTGCAGCCTTTACATGGATACAGTTCTAATTATCGAAGAACTGATAATCAATATAACAGCCTATGGTTCACCAATATTGCAATTTCTAATCCCTTTCAGTGTGTCATTTATCTTAACCACTAGCTGCCTGATCAACAGCTAGCTTTTCTGTTTTAAAAGTATATTAACCACTGTCTATAAGTACCAAAACAGGTGTCTGTTGTATCTTAAATACTTGTGTGTTGCTATTTGTTCTTATGTTTTATATTTATTTTTAACAGTTATTTTTATTAAACAAATTAATAAGCCAGTTTAGCGCTCTGCATTTCTTTTAGTTGTTCCTTTTATTATTCAGGTTATGTTACCTATTTAATGGATAAAGACATTTCACTTTAGAGATATGAGAATTCATATACTTAGAACAAGCAAAGAATATGCACAGTATAAATTTAAATGTTATTTTTATTCACACTTCTAATTATAGACAGGCATTCATGGAATGTATTCACACAATTCAAACAAAGTATTTTTATATATTAACAGAAAAAGATTTTTTGAAGCAAAGTTACAAATCTATCACAATGAAGCTAAAATTATGATTTCTTTATTTCTTTATTTATTTATTTTATCCTCATTTCTCTTGGCTGAATATTCTCACCAGACTCATAAGATGATATTAAAATAGATATGTTATTTTTTTTCACTATTATGGCTGATTTTCCATTGGGAGTTACATAAAGTAAATTATTTATATCAATTCCATTATTGAATGTATGCCAAAAAAACTTATATTATTTATACAGCAGGCACATAGAATTTCTCTGCCCCTGATATTATCCACATCTGTACCACCCCTAATACATTTGAACAGTGCTTATCACTGAGCGCTGTTTTTAAACAACTTATCCCCTGCTGCCGATCGGCTTGTGTGCAGTTCAGGTGCCGACATGTGCATATCTACACAACAAAACGCTACGTAGATAGCGTAAAAAAGTTATTACGCATGTGTAGTATCTAGGCGCGTAAGTATAAAAATGTGTTGTTGTGAATTCGGTAAACCATTAAACCCTATGGACCTTATTCAGGCTTAAGAAGGAGCTTGAAATTAAGAGGGGAAGGTTACACCTGGGCAAAACCATGTTGATTTCAGGGAGAGTCAAGTTAATTGTATACTTTGCATGCAGGGATATATCTTTGAATTATTTACTGCACACAGATACTGACCAGCTTTACTATTACACTGTTATTTAGACTTGGGATAAGAAACATCACCTCTTAACTCTAATACTGTTTGCAACAGATGAAATACATACCTCCCAACAGTAAAGAATTGGAAAGATGGACAAAATATTGTGGCATGGTAGAGGGGGTTTGTTTTGTACCACCCAGGGGGCTTGTCTAGGGAAAGTGGGTGTGTCTTGCACCATCCAGAAGATGGGTCTAATGTCTGCCCCTTTTCTTAATTCAGCCATTCATAGTCTGCCCCTTATTATTTCTCCGGACATCCATATGTCCAGCCTCCATATGTCTGCCCCTTTCATTATTTTTTCAGCCTTCATATGTCTGCCCCTATTATATGTCAGCCCCTTTATTATTTGTCCATCCTTCATCTCTTCCCCTTTATTAAATGTCTACCCCTATTATATGTCAGCCCCTTTATTATATGTCCAGCCTCCATCTCTGCCCCTTTATTAAATAGCTAGCCCTATTTTATGTCTGCTCCTTTAAATGTGTGCCCCTATTATATGTCAAGCCATCCATATCTGCCCCTTATAATTATGTCCAACCATCCATATCTGTTCCTTATCATGTACAGCCATCCCTATCTGCCCCTTATTATGACCAGCCATCCATATCTGCCCCTTATGATTATGACCAGTCATCCATATCTGCCCCTTATTATTTATTTTTTCTTACTAACTTTTGATGTCTTCTCCCTTCCTCCGCGATGCTGCCTCTCCCTCTCTGAATGGTGGTCACATGGTGATGCAGTACTAGTAGTCCACATCTCTTTTCTTGAATGGAGGTCACTGCCATTTACAGTAACAGATTTAGTCCTACAGGGCCGCATATACAGTGGCACGGGCTTTACAAAAAAATAAAGCCGGACTGTCCTGCTGGAATCGGGACACTTGGGAGGTATGGAAATATGACTCCCCTGCAATCAACATGGTTTAGCTAAAGGAGGAACTTTTCTCTCTTCATTTCAAGCTCCTTCTTAAGTCTGCATCAGGCCCTATGGCAGTAAACACTGCACATATTAAACATATTTAACCATCACCTATTCCCTCATTATTACCAAAGCCCAGAAGGGCTCATGAAATCCTTCCTGTGTCCAGAAAGGAAGAAACAGGTCTGTTCCTTCTTGTGCAATATCCAGAAAGTGACTGAAGTGCTGGCTCCCAGTCAGGGGCGGCCCTAGGTTTTGCAGGGCCCTAGGCAAAAATTTTGAAGGGGGGCCCCATCAAACAATATCACATTAAAATAAAAGAAATTTACATTTGCACTTTTCTGTTGAACAATTAAACACCTGTAAGCATCCTTTAGTTATTATTTAAGTAATTAGCGGCGGGTGGGGGCCTGTGTATGCACGGGCCCCCTGACCCCTGCGGGGCCATAGGCAACCGCCTGTCCTGCCTATGCCTTGGGCCATCTCTGAGTGTGGACAGGGCATGCAACGATGCTGTACTGGCTGCCACAAGGCCTTTATTTATTATTTAAGTAATCAGTGGTGGGTGGGGGCCAGTGTCTGCATGGGGCTCCCTAGGGACCCCTGACCCGCGGAGCCATAGGTGGCCGTCTATATCGCCTATGCCTTGGGCCACCTCTGCTACCAGTATTTCATATAAAAATATAGGTAATATCTAAGAGTGGATTCTATTTCTCCTGTAAGGTGTGGGGGATGAGAAAAAAACAGTTCTCTTTGTCAATGACTAAATACTAATTGGTGGAGAATTGAATTATATAATATCTTCTTTACAGCACCTCTGTAGAGGATTGGCTGAATGACGGTTGTGTGTTCAGAATTTAAAGAAGTAGACAACCTTTCACTCAGCTGATCTTGGGAACATGCTTATTTGTAATTTTCAGACATTCATTTAACTGTCGGAGATACATAACATTAGCAGATAGAACTAAGTCAGCACTTTCTTTCATATAGCTCTGACAGATTAATGAATGACTGAGAATTACAAGCATGGCCCCAGGATCAGCTGAGCGACTGCTAGTGTACTTCTGGCTGAGAATTACATGTAGGGGCAATTTCGACCTGTGAGGGGGAAAAAATAGCCACTGTCAAGGTTGCCTCCAGGGGCCTCATTAAGTCTTTCAACCTGTAAAAACAGAAAAAGGAAAAACAGGCTTCATTCTGCCTGTGAGTAGATGAGCAGATTATATCTTGATACTGCTGACAAACAGAACAGCACAGCAACAGAGAAGGAGCCATAACTGACTGCTGGAGAGAGACGACTCAGAGCAGCAGGTAAGGGTTTCTTTCTTTCCAATATGTCTTCATTACATACACTCCAACATTTGTAAATGAAAAACTAGTACTACCGGAGGGTTTGTTTGTGAAGGGGGTGTGGCCTGACAGGACATAACTTTTCTCTGCTCTCACTTGCATTTAGGATAAGGTGTAAAATCTCATTTAAAAATATATATATATAAAAATTCATTTTAAAAAATAGTCTTTATTTTGATTTTTTTCATCTTGAATTAAATAGTTCAATTTTTCCTGCAGTATGTTCACAATGTCCCTTTAGATGGAAGTCCTTTCTCTCAATAATATTCTTTCTAACATCCTCAATGATGGTGTAAATAGAAAATATAAATAAATAAACAAAACAAAACCAATTTTGTAGTATAACTGACAGTTTCCTTATATTAGAAGTTATATTTTAGACTCACATATATCTCCCCTCTTTAGTGGTAGGCTTTTTAAATAAGGCATCGGTTGCTGAAGTCTTCTTAGTCCAAACACTCTCTTCACCCTTCTGTGGACTCCAGTATGGTAGAATCACTTAACGTACATATGATAATAAAAGAAACAAGCTGACAAGCGCCGCTATCTTGTGGAGCATTAAACAACAACTTTAAAGAAGATACAATTGAGATGTACTCTCGCAATGTACACCAATTTGATATATCACATAATACATGGGAACCTTCCAGATGTAACCACCTCCTCATTGAGATCTCCAAAGTAAACATGCTGACACTTTCTCCAGGTCTCAATAATAATAAAAAAAATAATTTAAAGCAGTTTCTTAAAAAACAGACAAAAGAGGTTAGGCACACTACAAAAACACAGCTCCCTTCCAAAGTAAGGTGAAACCATACTGTGCTGTGATGATAAAAAAAAATACCCAGGCAAGCACATGAGTACATACTTTCCTCCTTCTGAGCCAGTGTCAGTGTGTCAAACTACCACCAACGCATTTCTACTTATAAAAAGTGGCATTTACATCCTTGGGACATGTCAAGTAGCTGAAAAGAATTATACTACCCCCACATTTTCTCTACCTCTCATAAGCAAAGTGCACCCTATAATACATTCTCCCTACCTCTATCTGTCACATACAAAGTAAGATATATTCTCCCTACATCTCTCTGTCACACACACACACACTGCACAGTATAATACATTCTCCCTTTCTCTATTTCTCTCTCAAACACACACAGTGCACCCTATCAAACATTATGTCTACCTCAAGCTAACACACACACACACACACACACACACACTCTGCACTACACTACACAATACATTCTCCTCACCTGTATCTCACACACAGTGCACCCCATAAACATTCTCCCTATCTCTATCTCTCTCACACACACAGTGCATTCCATAATACAGTTTCTTAATCTCAAAAACATATTACACCCTATAATACATCCTCTCTGACACACGCACTGCACCCCATAATATATTCTCTGATACACAATGCAACTCATAATACATCGTTTTTGACACAAACTGTACCCCATAATAAATACTCTCTAACACAGACTGCACTCCATAATACATCCTCTCTGCCTCACACACACTGCACCCAATAATGCATCCACTCTGACACACACAAACTGTGATGTTTCAGAAGCTAGCAGCTCTGCAGAGGAAGAGAGCTGGACACATTGGGCCTGATCCAGACTTATGCTTGCCGGTGTTAAAACGCCAGGCACAAGCGTAAGATCGACTGAAAAGCCGATCTGCGCATGTGTCGGGCAGATGTTGCTCGGTGTGGCTACGGCAACGCCTGATCATTGGGGGGCAGCCCCCAGCGTTACTACGCTGCAGTTAGTGCAGGTAGGCGGGGGGAGGGAGGGTAATGAGGCTGGGAGGGCAGCGTTTGCATTGCAACGCCGCCATCCCAGCGTATTAACACTCGCTTATGCCGGCTGAAGTTAGGATAGCCTTCAGCCAGCGTAAGCGAGTGTTAATACGTTAGGACAAGGGGGAGTGTCAGTGGTGTGCTGCGATGTTACGCTGAGCGTTAGACCGCTAAGTGTTACATTGTAGCTCTGGATCAGGCCCATTGTCACAAAGGTACTTTAGCAATCAGCAAATGTTCTTTGCTAATCTTGATCTAGCTTTTAATTCAGCTACCCACACCCCCCTACCACGCAGCTTCTCTACACCAGCCCCCCCCCCCCTGCAGTGCCCCTCCCCTGCAGCATTCTTTCCCCAGCCGGGACAAAAAAAAAGTAAAAGAGAAAAGAAAATACTGTGAGCTCTATTTTGGCAGCAGGTTGTGCTGACAAGCTCATGTCACCCCTGCATGTGTGAGGCTCTTAGTTGCACTACTTGTTTAATGTGTAAAGTGCAGACTGACATTTTCTGGGTTATGTGTGTATACCATGCACTCACCATACCCTTATATTACATATTGACTGGCACTATTGGTGCATGTGTAAGGTGTACTTGATAACTCTGAAAACCTTACAGTAGCAGCGTGACTAGTGACTACTTGAACTGGAGTAACAATCTTTCATCCCATGCCCCTCAAAGCTGCTTGAAAGACTGGTCTATACTCGCCTCACTAACTTCCTCTCCTTACACAATCTTCTAGATCCCCATCAGTCAGGATTTCGCTCTCAACACTCCACTGAAACTGCACTGACCAAAGTCCTCAATGATTTGGCTACTGCTAAATCCAAAGGCCACTACTTTCTCCTAATTCTCCTTGATCTTTCTGCTGCTTTTGACACTGTTGACCACTCTCTTCTCTTACAAATGTTACAATCAATAGGTATTCAGGACATAGCTCTTTCCTGGTTCACATCCTACCTCTCCAATCGCTCTTTTAGTGTCTGCTTTTCTGGGTCCACATCTTCTGCCCTTCCACTTTCTGTGGGGGTACCTCAAGGCTCAGTCCTGGGTCCCGTTCTCTTCTCTATCTACACCTCTTCCCTTGGACAGCTAATAAAGTCATTCGGTTTCCAATATCAAGTAAACAAAGGAGGACAATAATGGCGCAGAAATAAATTTAAAAGCTACTGAGCAGCCCTAATGAATATAAGGGAAACCACCAACCCTTAGAAATAGAATCAAAAGAAGTAAAATATATCAAATGGGCGCTAAATTAAAAATTAGGATAAAACCAGAGGTGGAATCTAGAAATTAAAGGCAAGAGAAACCATATATATAAAACACCAAATATGCTGGAGTATCAGAAATAAAACATATATAAAATAACGCTATTAATCTCAGAACGGGTAATGCAGATAAATACAATATCCCTCTCTGAAGAGATCTGACAACTCAAATTGTAGTTAAAAATATGGAAATATTGCAACAAATAAATAATAACATATATAGGGTTGTAAATCCTAGAAACAGATAGTGCCAATTAAACCAAATCTAT
>WWET01004532.1:104843-123898 GCA_011038615.1 Limnodynastes dumerilii | reverse complement strand
ACACCTTTCTCTGACCTGGTGCAGGATTTCAGGAGGAAACTGCTGATCTGTTCTCAGCTGGGTTAAAATGCCCATATTCCCATTAAAATATAGTGGAACAACCCTTTACACAACAGCTTGGCAACAGTAACATAACAAATGCAATTGCTTTTTTGAGGTTGCATGTTTACACCTATAATAACCTGTGAGCTACAACCCTGGATCACTTCCAAAGTTTCATATACACAAAGAAGCATATAGTCTGAATAGAGTTTAATAAAAGTTACAATTTTAGTTTTTTAGACACAGGACAGTATATTATTCTTATATCATAAATAGATTCATATATTATATATAATGGCATATGACTATTCTATTAGCATATAGCATAATAAACATTTTCATTGATATGAAAATCACAGGGAAGAAAAGAGGGATCAGGGGACTGGGCCTGATCCTCATTTAGTAATGTGCGCGCCAGATGCAGTTGCAGTCTCCGTTTTGATGGCCTGCTTTGCAAAATAGAGACAGACGAAAGTTACTTTTCTGCTGTCTCTATTTCGAATAAGCAGCCATTTTTGAATATTTTTTTATGAATGGATGAGTGTGCCGATCGGCATACTCACCCATTCATTTTCACACCTTGCCAGATATTATGTTACAAATCTCCTTGTGCACAGAATTCAGTTGTAGGAGGTTCACTTCCGCATGCCCAGACTGGCGGGATAGACATGCTAATTAAGTGCTGGGAGCGGTGAGTAGCAGTTAGAGAAAGTTAAGTTACGTGTACAGAACTCCGCACGAGAGACAAGAGTGACAGGGATGTGCATCGCCTCTTCTGTGCAGACTTCCAAATCTTCGTGTATACGGAAAACACACAGAGATCTGGATCAGTCCAGTTGTCATGTGCCTAGATTTTGTAGTGCTGGAATAAACTATCTTTCCACAGAAAAGAACCTTTATGAAAGGTAAGGCGTATCCTAGAAACACTAGAAAGAATTATTTTATTGTATTTTGTTCTTTACTGACTCACTCTGAGAGAGGTACTCCCTATTGCTGATGTAAATACCATAACGCATTCTCAAACTTCTTTAAACTCTGTGTTTGTATTGAGATATCTAATTGCTAAATATAATCTCTCCACTCCCTTTTCAAAATTTGGTAGGTTGTCTGGCAGTCAAAGTATTAAGTTTGTAGGAGAAGACTCTTTGCTGTTCTCAAAAAAGTTCAGGAGGTCCACTGGTTCAAGATTGTCTTGTTTGCTACAGTTTTGCTTAAGTAGTGAAGAGAAATGTATTAGCTGTGTCTAAGTTAGCAGCCCATTTATGACCATCATATTGGACCACAATTTATCTGAATTCACCTCCATGAGTTCTATGGGCGCTGATTTTGCAGTGGACTGGTGGCTAAATAATTTTTAGTTTTCAGGACATGAAACTTTAATATTTCACCTCCTGGATCGAAAACACCAAATGTATATCCCTTTATCCTTCCATTGTCAATATATCCTAGTCTCCAAACTACTGTAGGTTGGAAAAAGATGACCCCATATTGATGCATATACTGAGCTACAGGGCTTTCATCTATATTTAATATTACTTTTCTACCACACCAGA
The DNA here is from genome assembly GCA_011038615.1 of Limnodynastes dumerilii. Classification (NCBI taxonomy): domain Eukaryota; kingdom Metazoa; phylum Chordata; class Amphibia; order Anura; family Limnodynastidae; genus Limnodynastes; species Limnodynastes dumerilii. The sequence continues at coordinate 122,303 of WWET01004532.1, read as the reverse complement.
TATGTATATTTAAATATGTTTTATTATTTATACTGTGTGACAGCAAGGATTTTCAAGGGATTAACAATAATGCAGCTAATATGTATGGGGGGAATATGGTTTCCTCCAGAAGTAGATTTTTGTATATCACCCTATGCAGAAACCAATCAACTATATACTTAAAGAATACTGCTTATGTAAATGTTACCAAATCAAGAATCCCTAACTCTCCCCCACTTCAGGGAAGTTGTAATTTTGCCATGGTAACTCTTGGCTTTTTATTTTCCAAATAACATTTGGGAAACATTGATTTACAAATGTTAAAATCAGAAAAGACAGACTGCTTGTAAATGGGGTTTTAATCTTCTTTACTTTTCTACATATTGACAGCCGAATCCACTGGCAGGTTTTCTAACAGGATTCCCAGTGATAACCATGCTTAATAGATTTAGTAGGTATCTTAAAATGTTGTATATTAGAATTATTTCTTATAGTTCTAGCCAGAGGAGTAGCGAGGGTGGAGCCTGTGGAGCTTGTTCTCCAGGCGCTGTCAGACCAAAGTGTGCTGCAGAGCACAGCCAAGATCCATCTCCTAGGTCCGTTAAAACATGTGGGATAATATCAAGGGTCTGCAATGGCACACTATATAATGTACAAGTGAGGAATATCATGTCTCTGGGAATAACACATATAATATATGTGGGGTATATTTGGGGTCTGAGAATGGCACACAATATACTGTATATAGTATGTTTCCTTCCCAGACCCATAATATATCTCTGTGCTTTATATAGTGTGCCATGTCCATAAATGTGTAAGGGGGTCAGGAAGGGTGATGTATGATGGAGGGGAGTAGGGAGAGAGATGTGTAATGTAAATGGGACAGGGAGAGAGATGTGTAAATGTGAGAGGGACAGAGGGGGACCATGTGTATGGAGGGGGTGCCGAGAGGGGAAAGTGTATTGGAGAGGGGGCACAAGAAGACTGGTATGTCACTGGGGGGAAAGACCAAAAGGCAGATGTGTAATAGAGGAAGGGAAATATGTAATGGGAGGTGGGGGATATGTGTAATGGTGTTTACCTTTATTTTCTCCACAGACTTTCAGTGCAGTAAGAATAAACGTAAGGCACAAAGAGAAAAACCTAACAATTAATATTCATTTAAGTAAAAACAACACTTCCTTTTATCCAGCGAATGTTAGGGAACATGCTCACCACGCTCCCCGGCACACTACGGGAGGACGGGGTTGGGGTGTGCCGTAGCATTAACTTGCTCCAGGAGCCATTAATCCATTAACCACACCTCTGGTTCTAGCTGTAATATATCAATATTTAATAGGATTTTATTAATGGTAAAACCACTGGAAAACGCATCATTTAAAAAAATGATTGTTTGCAGCCTTTGTAAATTTACAGTGATCTGATAGGAACACTAAATTAATTTAACAACCAGTTGTAATAAGCCAGATTCTGAGATTTGATTATGTGATCAGATCTTAGAGCAACCGATTATAGGGCTGCACATTTGTGTGTTTGCACAGTTAACCCCTCCTTTTGCATTTGACGAACTTTCGATGGGTAGAACCTATTTCAAATGTAATGACTATATTGCATGGAAAATGTTGACAGTATTAGAGTATGGATCATTATGCATCAAGAGGGCACATCTATACTCTACACTGTACACTTTAAATTCAACAATAAAACACACACAAGATCGGGTCTGACAATCCGGCCCAATATGCCATTGATATTAATTCATTAATCATTGAGCATGTGATGTTCTTACAGAGTAATAATATAAACTTACCTAGATAAGGATGTCTTGTTCAAGAATATGAATGTCTTGGAAGCTGCTTTAGTCTTTCTTAAATAGACCAGTTCTCCATACACTATAGCATTGACCATAGAAAACTACATTTCTGTGCATTGTCTTATGTAATTTTATTTAAAGAAGTCATGGTAAAATGATCAAAAAGCACAGACCTTTTGTGCTGACACTGTGTTGTCTTTGTAACTCTTTCCTATGTGATCACAGTGGTGCTTGTGTAAATGAAATGAAATGGGGTTCACCTGTGCTGACCTGTGAGGAGGAATGTGTGGATATTTGCTAGCAATGCACTGTATTGCTACATTTTATTTTAGCTGTTGAATAGAAGCAGTGAAGCTTGATCTGTCAGATTAAGGCTACTGCCTGTGCTGTAAACCTTAATATTTCTGCAACAGTTTTGTAGATTCAAATTATATTTGACATTTCTGTCAAATGTTCTAGGTCTCATTTTTGTTTGCTACTGATTGTTTTGTACACATAAATGAATGGTGTTTTATCTTAACTAGATATGCTTTTATAAATTATTATTATCACTAATAATAATAATAATAATAATGATTATGCCACTGCTGTATCTGCACCACCGGAAGCCAGTAGCTGCGCCCCACCCCACCCCCAGAGGGCGTCATGTACCAGTATTTTTCCTTTGCTCATGAGAAATATACCTTGTAATACACTTGTGCCACCAACTTTCCTTTTTTTTTTTCTCTTGTGCCGAAATGAGGTTAAAACTATACAATTATCTGGCAGATATCTGAAAGATCTGGCTGTTGGAATGAAAATGTGGTAATGAATGAGAGCAACTGAAAATACTATTTGCTCTCATCCACTACCAGATTTCCATTCCAACTGCCAGATCTTTCAGATATCTGCCAGATAATTGTATAGTGTGTATGCACCTTAAAGCTGGTGTGTCTAATAAGCAAAACAAAAACATTCTCCCTGCATGCAAAGAATAAAATGTAACTGACTCCCTCCTGATCCTGAAGAACCTGCAGGTCTCTCTCCCCAATCTAATTACTAATTATTAAGAAATGGGTCAATACTGAAAATGATCTGTTACATACAGGAAGGGTGGACTATCTACCATGGCTGACGAGGGCTACCCTTAAGGTGTAGAATGCAATGTAGGCCAAACACAAACTCACAGTATATCCCCCGGGATTAAATGTTACCAATACACATTAGGGTCAATGCGATTGCCGCAGGCTCCATTATGCGTCCTGCGGCAGGCTGAGATGATCTGGTGCGCTCTCCGCTGTCCCTCCGGAAGAAGCTGAAGAAGCAGTGCCCGCCAGTGTCCTGAATACAACCGGGCCGGTAAGTCTGTTAACTCTTTTCATTATTTTTTTTCTTTTTTCCCGTGTTCAAGTCCCGGGTCTTTTGAAGTGGTGGTTTCACATCACCACCAAAATGCCGTGTTTTTGCTGAAAAATCTGCGTTTTTGGTGGTGATGTGAAAGGGTATTACTGATATGAACAGAACTGACTCTGCACTTAGCTAAACTATTGCTATATTGTAAAATCTTAGGGGCTAGATTTACTTAACTATGGAAAAGTGGAGATGTTGCCCATAGCAACCAATGAGATTCTATCTTTCACTTTCCTTTTACATACTAGGGAATGTCATCTAGAATCTGATTGGTTGCTATGGGCAATTTCCCCACTTTTCCTTTTCTGCAGTTTAGCATATCTAGCCTTAGGAGCGCTATAAACACTTGCACTGAAATTCTGGCAGTTCCACTTTCCAGCACCAAGATAAGTTAAACAGCATGGTGGGGACATTGAAATGTACTATATGCCTAGTAGATCCATATTGAAAATACATAGTCAAGATTTTAGCTACTCCAGCTGCTGCACAACTCCTCGTATACCCATATATACCTTCTGTGTTCAGGCTCTGTCTAATTATATAATATCTATAACCTGAATAGTTGGTTTTGGCAACATCTCCAATTTTCCAGCGTAGAAGCTGCACTCAATCTACTCAAAAATGTTAGGGAGAGATACAGCTTCTGGTGGCTCAGGAAATCTTAGCTCACCATAAAATTATCTGTGTTGAGTTTTAATTCCAAAGTTGATAACTTACCATATTTTACAACAAAGAAATCACTCATTGGATAGCCTTATTTAAAATACATATGCTAATAGCTAAGCAAAGGACAGCCTATCAAGATTTCCTTTCACATGACATGAATTGAAATAAAAAATATAATTCTACAAAATCAAAGTCCGCCTTATCACAATCTGTACACTGAGATCCAATTTCTTCTTTTTATTGCTCTACACTAGTATCATACATCAGAAATTGCATATTTGTGTCTGTATATAACCTTTGGGTGTATATACTTATTATGCAGTGATTATGCAAAATATCTCGCCAACTATTTTTAAAAGGGAAATGTTTTAACACCATATTTTCCAACCCAACATACTGGAGATTGAATTTTAAGAAGATATACCTCATAAATAGCATCTGCAAAATTGAGGATTTCTGGACAGTTTTATTGAAAAGGATTTTTGTTTGTACATATAATATGCTGGCATAATACATCTTAGGGTTGCATTTATGTATTCTTAACAAGCCTATCTCTAGTCCCCAAAGTAAAAGAGAGAAAATGTATGGATAAATAGATAGACGATCAATAAATAGAAGAAAAATAAGAAAATCATTTGAAACTGGGTTCCAAAGAGAGACAAACAGGAATATTTACTAAGTGCCTATCCTGCCAATATTACCATATTGATGTATTAAAACGTTCATGCATATTAAAAGATAACAAGAAATGTAAAAATGAGTCTAACAATTCCAAACCACATTTTCATTAAGAAAATGAATTTGCAGCAACAAAAAATGTAAACTACAAATCAAATTACTTAATTTATTTCAGTTACTTTCTGCTTTTACAACAAATTTAAAATTTGGAAACATAGGAAAAAATTAACCTAAAGTGTTAAATATAGCAGTCATTCCACCACTGACTGTAAGGTAAATATCAGTATTACATTCATACATACATCCATTTTTTTCTTTACAATAAGACTATTATTAGTTAGCTACCTAAAAGATACTTTCCCATTTACATCTATATTAGCCTTGCCTTGTTCATCTCCTTACAGCACTGAAAACACTCCTCATTCTTCTGTTGCCTAGTAACACATTCACTCTTACACATTTAAATCTAATACCCTTTTTACATGTCACCTTTGATCAGGAGAAAACAAAAACATACATTTATTTGAGTGCACATTATTATTATTTTCTCTATAGCATGAATTTCAATTTCATGCAGAAACAAAGATGTAGACAAAACATTTTCACCCCTTGAACTGAATAATGAAACCTAAAAGAAAACGAAAATAAATAAACATTGCAGCATAATAGTTCTATTTATGTTTTTGTCAAGATTAAATAAAGAATTAGTAGAAAGGCTGTATATAAAACAAAGGAGGAATATTTATTATCACAGACCAATTTCATGTTGGATTATTGATCTCTGTGAATGACAGCGATTGAGAAATTTGCTGTTCTGTTCATGAGGTTTGTTACTATTCTGAGAACCAGTCCTCTGATTCTTTATACATTCCTTCTAGCTGAATTTGACCTTTAGTGGTAGGTTTGTGGAGGAAAAAAAACAAAGAGATGAAACTCTGCCCTGCTTAAGCTAAACTTTGTAACAGTTCCACCCAAACTCTGCCCCCTTTGGCATGCCACATTTGACAAAATTAAAATAGTAATTAATACTAAAACCTGTGCTTCCAGTCTAGCCCACTTTTTGGGATCACCCATAATTGAGATGCTGGAATTGGGATAGTTGGAATATAAGCCTCAGTGATATTTGCTAGTACTGTGTGTTTAGTATGTATAACCAACAAGTACAATGAATAGAGCATACCCTCCAACATGACCCATTCCACTAGGCACAAAATACTCTGCTCCTCAGTTTCCAACTGTCAGTTACTATGGTAACCACCTTTGTTGAAGAGGCAAACAGTTTTTAAAATATTGGTTAATTAATTTAAACCAAGTAAGTGACAGTTGGAAGCTCAGGAGCGGAGTTCAGTGTGCCTTATGGAATGAGTCTGATAGAGGTCTTATGAAATGTTGAAGGGTCTGATAGAGGTAAACCAGACAGGAAACTGAGCAGAACATATTGGAACTTGCATTAATACTAACCTAATGAAGTTTTAGAGTGTATTATCCAACAAGATGTAACTGCTCAGTTGACTTAGGTTATATCTCCTTTAAAATATTCCAATTTCTGAACTGATATTGGCAAAGTATCTATCTATCTATCTATCTATCTATCTATCTATCTATCTATCTATCTATCTATCTATCTATCTATCTATCTATCTATCTATCTATCTATCTATCTATCTATCTTGTTAAGCTTTTAAAACCCACCCCCAGCTATCATAAAAACTGTTGATAAGCTTATAAGCTATTATACAATCACAAAAGAACATATACAGCAAGCAAATATCTATACTTTTATATCTATAAGGTCCCAGGATTTCTTAACCAAGAATTTTCTACTGTGCAATTTCTGTAATGATGTCTTTTCTGGTTTAGTTTGTTCGTTTGTGGTTTCACTGAAAATGCTCTGTCTGCTTCAATGCTGAGCAGTTGCTAGGGTTACGCTAGTCAATTCTGTCAATCACTGTTATAGTCTATGAAAATATTATTATATTATAGCTTATTGTTCAGTCTTTAATACCTGTTAAAACAGGTACAGATAGAGTAGAAATCACTGTGATTTCACTAGCTCTGTTTTTAGAATACTGTTGTAGCATCTGTAATAACTCACAAAAGGCCAATTTACTACACAACAGCAATTTTGTTGGGAAAATGGTTCCTCTTTGTTTAGTTCTACATATATTTTAGTATAAAGTTATTGGTAGTGGTTATATTTTTTTAATGTGTTTGCATGCTGTGAATATGATACCACCAAGAATGGATCTTTTAATTCTTGGTGGTAATTCTTGGTGGTAATTAAGATCCCCCTTACGCTTAGAAACATCTGCCGGGCGCATGCGCAGATCGGCTTAACAGCCGATCTTACGCTAACGCCTGGCGTAATAACGATCCAAAGCATAGCTCTGGATCAGGCCCATAATTTATAAAAGATCTTGATATCTTGGGAGCTAAATGGCATATGTATAAAATACACCTTAAAATCACTGCAAAAATATGTAAACCAAAACAACAAAAACCCTAAAAATACATATATGGGCCATGGGTATGTGTATACATGATATGCAAAGTGGTACTTGACATGATTCCATAGTGGGAAAGTGGTACTTGACATGATTCCATAGTGGGAAAGTGGTACTTGACATGATTCCATAGTGGGAAAGTGGTACTTGACATGATTCAATGTGGGTAAGTGGTACTTGACATGATTCCATAATGGGAAAGTGGTACTTGACATGATTCCATAGTGGGAAAGTGGTACTTGACATGATTCCATAGTGGGAAAGTGGTACTTGACATGATTCTATAGTAACTGGTACTTTCCAAAAATAGTCTGAAAACCCACTGATGTAGTGCAGACTTTAGTGCATTACGGGTTGGCAATCATAGCCATCTCACTGATGTACACCAATTGTACATACAATGTAACTATAGAAGAAAGGAGATTTAGCAGTAAATATAAATAAACAGAACATTAGAGTTGTACAATTAAAGTCATAGGAGATATAGTGGAGATATACCACTGAATACCCCCCTTCAAAAAAATAATAATACCCCTAAATATCTATACAATGAGTTCCTATCTGTAGTGTTTGAAATAGTAATTACAGTAATATTATAGAGAAAAACCCTCAGCTTTTAAGAAAGAACATAATAAAATAAAATCGTATATATTTATGAAGCAGCTTTTAGAAGTACAATCAACACCGTAACTGGGCCGAGAGGTGAGACTGTTTTCTTTCTTTGTAATTGGTCAAATTCTATTGAATTCTGTAGCTTATTGCCTCTGTGTAATTACTACAAAGGTTACTATAGTAACTACAAAGGAAAACCATAAAGCCCAGTGCTGTATTAGAGGAATATATTAACATAAAATAAACTGTCTTCAAGTGCCCTTTCCTCTTTCAGAAGGCTAAAAAGATTTACAGCTCATATTTTGTAAAGTGTAGTGTTCTACAAGTGTTTTATGTTTGGATTTTTCCATTTATTTGCTGTTTCCCATTGTATTGCCAGAGTCATAAACACAGTTGTTTATGAACTCATGACCTTCCTTAAAAACACACAGCTGTCCGATTTATTTATCAGAATAATGTACCATTATTAATTTCTAATTATAAAGTTGTTCACTACTATATGTCTATTAACTCATTATTTTTTTTTTTCATTAATGCTAACATTACTTTACTAATAATACCTACGGTTGGATTCACAACTCCGTAATTTATTACATACGAGCCTAATTTTCCGATTCTCGCTACTACGCATGCATAGTAACTATTTAACGCTATCTACGTAGCGTTTTGTTACATAGATTGCGTACATGCGGTCTTTAAAGCATGCATAGTAGCTAGAATCGGAAAATTAGGCACGTATGTAAAAAATTACGGGGTTGTGAATACGGCCCCTAGTCTGAAAGTATTTAATGGCTGACTAAATGTTTTTTAAGCATTCTCAATTTATTTCCATGTTATTGTAATATACTCTATAATCACTATAGCAGTGCTGTCTCCATTTTTGTTTTGTTCTTTTTATTTCTAGCCCGAATCAAAAATATTTGCCAAATATGCAAAATAGAAAAAAAAATTTTTTTTAGATCATAGAAACTGAGAGCTTTAAATATAAAAAAAAACATGAATTTTAATGAATTCCCTTATTAAAATTATTTTTCTCCCCTAGGAGCTCCCCTTTCCAATATTTGGGTCTCATGACTGCTGAATGAGATCTCTCAGCTGTGGAAAAATTCTAGATTCAGCCAGCACAGTGCAAGAAACTGGACTCATTATAGTCACTAATCACAGTGTCAGTTCTGTATTATTCTGTATGTACATAGCAATATCACTGATTTTTTTTTTTTTAATTCAAAGAGTTTTTGTTTTGTTACAAATGACAATAGATCAGATCCAGACTCTCTACACTAGAATCATTAGCATCGGAAAAATGGTATGTGTGGGCACCACTATTCCAGGACTGCTAATAGTACAGTACGAGCTGAGTTCTGCTCTTATGTACTATCCGGACTCCTGCACCTTCTCCATTTTATGTGGGGACGGGGCAGAAATATTAATTGACCTCCCCTTTTCTTCATGGTTTTCGGGATATGGCAGAGATCCGACATTGGACCTGAATCTGGTCCAATGTTTGCATGTTCTCAGGTGACAAGAAGTATTCTTTTGCATATAAAAGGTGATATGTCAGTAGCAGGATATTACATATCTGGTAATACACACAAAAGTGCTATAGGTGTATAAAATTTACGCTTAATATTACAAATATGGGGGTAAATCCAGACCTATGGGCTAGTTACGTTAGAATGTGTAGCGTATTTATGCTAGCGTATTTTCTATGCACCCCCCTAGGTACTCCCCTTGCTCATATGTACTTTGGCCGTTTTACGGTTCCCAAACTCTACCTTAACTTTTCAAAGCGTAAGTAATGCATTCATGTACGTAGCGGCCTAACCCGGCCCATACTGTCCAATTTAAATGTCTCCTTCCACCTACAAAGCGTAACTACAGGAGTCGTGTGGATGACACACCCCTTTGTTCGTAGTTACACTGATGGTACGTACGTTCAGTGTTACGTGGCGTAACATTTTGCCGCGCGCATGCACAGTACATACAAAGAGCGGATTTTACGTCATCAGCTAGCGTACTTAGCTCACGATCTGGCCCATGAACTGTAAAATATAATCATATTTTAAAAGAACAGTGCAGAGTGCAACAGTCTCTCATCTTTAAACTCTATCTCTTAGGAAGGGATCAGTTGCACCTGTTGATCAGACAGACTGCTAAATCTTAGTAGCAATGCATTCAAATATTTGGATATTACAAGTGACAGTAGGTTTGTTCCATCAGCATGTTAAGGAGAGGGTTTAACAGGATACTTATCATTTCCACAGCAAATCGTTGATAGCACCTATTTGTATTTCACCATAGGAGTTAATCAAAAACCACCAAGATGAACTGTCACCACCAAGATGTTTCAGACAGTATGCAACTTTCCCTGGAGCTCTTCTGTTCTCCTTTAAACAAATCTAACACAATATACGTTATCTGAACTATCACAAACTTAAAATGATTTCTTCTGTTACCTCTAACAAGCTTTTAATAACCAAGATCTGATGTTATATGTGAATTCGTAAGAACACAGAGACATGAACTTATTTATTCATATTTAATATTAAAAGAAAGTTTTTTCTTAAATAGAAGTGTGAATATGCAGAAAGTAGGTATGACAGAACGGGGGTTCCCCAAACACAGTACTTCCTTATCCCTGGTCTCTCTCGTGGACTGTTATTATGAGGAACATTTATTCTGACATTTGTACCTTTGTCTTAGAATATTAAATCTGTGTGTATAATACTGACATGTATCACACAAAGTTTATATGGTTAGAGTATGGTTAATGTGTTGTGATTGTCAAGAGAATCTAATGAGATCTGATTACCCTGTATGTGATAAAATAATCAGCAGCATGTTAGCTCTGTAGCCAAAAGAAGTGTCACTATGTGTCTCTCAGAATGGAAAGCGTTTGTCCTTACTGTATTGTCTGCAAGGTTAGAATATTATCCAGAAAGTAGGAAGGAGAAGAGGGACTGCATCAGTCTCTATCCCTCCCTCCTCTCTCTACATGAAGCTCTGATCAGCTGTTGGGAATTTTAGGGGAAAAATGTAGGAGGTTAAATTTGTGCATAACTGACCTTTACCTAAGATCCTGGCAGAGGGCAGAGACTATCAACCTCAAACACTGTACCACGGAATAGTGCAGCTAACCCAGTGGGGGGGGATGACAGTGTTTAGGGAGCCTGGATTTAGTCTTAAGCTGGGTACACACTACACTTTGTTTCTCACGATCTAATCTCTTGAATGATTTTTGTAACGACTGGCTCCCACGATTTTTCTGCCGTTGCATCGTTCATCTGGCAAATGCAGCTGTCTATTAAATCTGTTTAAACGATTACACAACCGATTAAACATGATATCGTTTGATCGTATTTAATCGTTTGATTGGAATTATTATCGTTATAAAAAGTGTAGTGTGTACCCAGCATTAGTATAGGTCACCAATCTAATGATTAACCAATGCCTGCATCAGTCTGCCTGGGGGATTCTGGGAACTGGGGAAAAAGGCCCTGCATGAGGGCAGTTAGGGGGTATTCTAATCCAGGCTGGCATTGAGGTTAGACCTCTGCCAATGCATAAGAGGAAAAGCATAGATGAATGGAGATTCTAAGGGAGGCTGGTGTTGAGGTAGGACCTCTGCCATTGCACAGAAGTAGTGTGGGTAATTCTGGACCTGACTGGCATTGAGGTAAGGACCTATGCCAGTGCTGAGAAACCTGAGGAGTAAAACAAGGTCTTTTCCATACATTTCCATCCATCTGGAGAGGCTCGCTGGTGCTGTAGTATTTGAGGGGTCTGCCAAAAGCAGGGAGCATGAAGCTCGGTGCCCCACTACATTGGTAAAGAGCACCACTGTGAGTATCCCGATTTTTTGACCTTGGGAGCACAGACTCTGACTAGTCATTAAGGTGTCATCAGGTGTAGTATTTGTGGTTCTGGTGTAAAGTAATATATTCAAGCCAGAGCCATAAAACAGAAAACAGATCTTAGGTCAAAGTAAGGTGATTTCATTTTTCTAAAATATTATTTTATATACAATATATTGTGACTTCTCATGACACTGACCTTGCTCAATGTACTTGATTATGTTACCTTAAATGTTCTGATTCTCTATTAGGGTTTCAGAAGTTACTTGTTTGTTAAGGGGTACCTTGTGCTTTTTTGGGTCTGGACTAAAAGGGTCAATATTTTCACTACTTGTTAGCATCATTCTGAACAAACAATTCATCCTGTTCCTACTTATAAAAAAACTTAATACCAAATACTTTCAGAAGTGCAACATTGGTCAGTGAACACCTTTCAACTTAAATATGGATGGGAAGTTATTTATTCATCTTTAATTATCCATTATTTTCTCTAACCATTTCTACCTTACTACCTTACTATACTTTATCAGTATCTATCTATCTATCTATCTATCTATCTATCTATCTATCTATCTATCTATCTATCAGCCTGAAGCTCGGGGCTCCACTACATTGGTGGAGAGCACCACTGTGAGTATCACGATTTTTTGACCTTGGGAGCACAGACTCTGACTAGTCATTAAGGTGTCATCAGGTGTAGTATTTGTGGTTCTGGTGTAAAGTAATATATTCAAGCCAGAGCCATAAAACAGAAAACAGATCTTAGGTCAAAGTTGGGTGATTTCATTTTACTAAAATATTATTTTATATACAATATATTGTGACTTCTCATGACACTGACCTTGCTCAATGTACTTGATTATGTTACCTTAAATGTTCTGATTCTCTATTAGGGTTTCAGAAGTTACTTGTTTGTTAATAGGTACCTTATGCTTTTTTGGGTCTATCACATACTGTATAACAGGATTCCAAAATTTAGAGATTTTAAGATAATTTGTAATGATAACAGTTATAATTACATAGGGGTAGATCCAGAACTAAGTTCCAATCCGTACCAACGCGTAACGTACTCATATTTACTATGCACTCCTCTTGGCATTCCCCTCGGTCAGACGTACTTTTACCGTCTTATGCATTCCAAACCCTACCTTAACTTTTCCATGCATAACTCCTGACGGCTGTAATGGCTGCACGTACTTACGCTGCTAAGCACGCCCATACTGTACGGTTTAAATTCCTCACCCCGCCTTCAAAGCGTAATTATGGGAGACGTATGTTTAGCACGCCCCAACGTAAGGAGACGCGCTACTGATACGTGAAACTCCCTTATGCTAGGAGTTATGTGGCATAACATCTGCCCGTGCATGCACAGTAAGTACTAATGAGTGAATTTACGCTAGCAGCAAGCGTAAATTCACTCGCGGACGTTGTTCTGGATCTGCCCCATAATGTCAATCGTATAAAGCTTGCCATAAACTAGAGTGATTATCTGCCTGATCACCCAATTATTAGGTGATCGGGCAAATAATCGCTGTAGTTAATGACCAGGATCAATTTTTGAAACATCAAATAAACGCACCAGAAACGCTCTGGTATGATTACTTGATCTTTCAACATGTTTAATTAAAATCCGGAGCGAGCTCCCGATATTTTAAGGGAACCAATCAGCAAGCTGACTGGCTCCCTATTATTCAAAGCTACTGCTGTATATCTATGTACAAAGCTGCTCTGATAGCTTTGAAGGGATCAGGGATCAGCCCAAACCGTGCTGTTTGAAACGTGGCTTCGGCTGTCTGTATTACTGCCTGCAATAACTGCTGCTGTATATCTATGTACTATGCTGCTCTGACAGCTTCAAATTTGTCAGAGCAGCATAGTACTAGCCCTTGCCCCCCTCTTCTGCTAGGATTATCGGTTTCAGAAGAGGAGGTGTATGGTGCCGATAACAGGATATTTCCCTAGCGGGAAATCGGCCCCTTTATTGACCCACCCCCTACTGGAACCGATAATCATCCTAGTGTATGCCCAGCTTAAATCTTAGGCCTTAATTAGACCTACTTAGTTAATTCAAAAATCTAATTCAACTGTTCACATTGAAGTCTTTCTACTATACTAACAAAGGGCTGGATCCACAATTAAGAATTTTTTACATTAGCCTCCGCAATGCACACACCTGTCGTCCTTTTACATGAACGACCCTTCCACATTCAGAACCCTACCTGAATTGTTCTGATGTGGAAGGGCCACATACAGAATGCAACTTTGTAGGTGAGGGAAGCCCTTACTGTAAGATTTGCCCTCCAGATCCCTCCCATCATGTGTATCCAGTACATATGGTGAGTGGGCCTGACCCGTTGTTGGAAAAGTCCTTGTATTACACGTGTGTAGAACAAATGCAAACAGACTTCCACAAGCCATGTGGGTAGGTGGGCTTTCATTATTAGTTCTGGATCTTACCCAAAGACAGTGGTCACATTTTTAAACTCTTTGGGATTTATATAATCTATCTTTTAAAACTGAATTGCAGACATAAATAAATCAATTATTCAACTGTCAATTAACTTAAACATGTCTTAATAATATAGAGCCACTAAATGAATCTACTTCTACTGCTATTCAGCATTTTACCAGGCAAGAATATATACTGTTTGCATTAGTTAATTCATCAAAGCATTTAAGGAAATGAAACTGCACAATCTGCTGTAATGTGAAGAGCTGACTTGTTGGTAATAGCTATTTCTGTGAGTTATGGTTGCTGCATGCAATCTCTTTTTTGTGGCACCAGTAATATGCCTGCTCAGCCTCTGATATGTATATCTTTATAAATTCTAAGTGCATTACAAGTGTCGCTAACTATCAGTTATTTAACGGAAGAAAAAGCACCACTCTTTCATAGCAATTTTAAAGTATCATCAATATATTTGGATTAAGTTATAATATAATATGTAACTGAAACCAAAATTTGATTTAGAGGAATTTCCTAAATACATTTTTGAAGATGAAAGTGATAAAGAATGTTTTAGAAAATACACATAGTTGCTTTTCATAAAGGTTTATTGTCATTATTCAATGCATAAACTCTGCTTAAAGCCTTTTGACTCTGTAGCTTGTTCTCAGTTACTCTTTTGAATCACAAGTCGATTAATTTCCGTGTTTATGTGATTAAACGTCCCATGTGTGATCTGTGCGTTCCCAGGTGACAGTCACCTTCTACTATTCTTATCATAAAATAAAACACACTTGATTGAGAACTAACTAAATTTGATTAATCTACTCAATAATTAATTTGTTAACTATCAATGATCCAAGTGAATCATACTTATCCTAAGTTATATTTTGATGGGGGCAGCTTATAACAAAAGTAAGCAGCTTATAACAATTGAAATAGATACAACACAGTTGAATATCAATTTTACAAGAACATGAATTAGATAACAACAATTTTAACAAGATTAATACTACAATCAAAGAGCAGTACTGCACAACCTTTGGCACAACACCTCATTTAAGTGTTAAACTAGATCATCCGCCTACAGCCTCAGGCAATACTCAGTCAATTCTATCCAGGTCAGAGACAGTTACCTTGTGTAACACCTTAACGGATCTAGCAAGAAGACAGCGCCATACAACTAACAAACCCATAGCAACAACAAATGACGAGCATGACTGAAGGGAGGGAAGGGTGGGAGAAATCCAGGAAGAAGAATGCAGACCTTCAGGCAACATCAGCTTTTAAGGACTTGTACCTCAGCTCCACCCACTACAACACCGACCAATGGCCAACAACAACAAGGTGAGTGGCACCACTAAGCCCGCCCACACACATAGGGAGTTTAATTGTGCTCTAGTTAAACAAATTAACTCTGCTTCTCAACTGGAGAACTTGCTACAGTAGTCTCAGATCAAAATGAAAATCATGTAAATTCATTCAAAGATAAAATTATAAAAATGTCTAGTTAGATCATGCTAAAAAGTTACTCTTTAGATGTGGTTGTTATGTACTCAGTTATTTTTTGTTTTGTTTTACTGTAAAGCTGGGTATAGATCAGACTGTTTCCACAGTCCTACAGGAGACCTAAAACACTGATATACATACAGATCACCAATCTGCATCTATTTTAAAAACCTGCTGAATGGATTGTGTCCGCATACACATTCTCCCCAGTCTTTGGCTGTGCAGCTGCCACTCACAGACCTGTTTACATAAGCACTGGGAGAAGAATTTGACAAACCAGTCGCAAGAGCACATACACTATTAAATTGGTCAGGTGAGGGGCAGACAGGTGCAGCCGCACCAGGGTCCTTGCTGATACAAGGGCCCACAGCCATCACCACCGCACCGCCGAAGCTCCCCGCCGGGTTACCTAGGATATCATCATGGCCAAAGCATATTTTTTGCACCTGGAACCACAACTCGCTAGTTCCGCCTCTGGTCAGGTGACTGGCGTCCTGTCTTTTAAGCTGGTTTAAAAATATTGTGACCTAATCATGCAATCATAATTAAATGTAATAAAGAGTTTTGTGAATATATATAATGTCAGCAGGCAACTGGTAGGTCAAAGGTCAGATTGGATGAGAATTGCACAAGTCTGTGTCCAGCTTAACATGACTTTTCAAGAGATATTACCCTGCACAATATGGTCAGGATTTGCCTTGTGTATGGACAAATACAGATGTATTCTCGCTAATTTATCCTCGCTGTGCAATATAGGGTGGACTTCATTTAGGTGTGACCAATGTATGTAGATGTAGGGGTGTGGTCTCTTCATATATTGAAAAGGTGCAGGTGTGATGAAATTTCATCCACACGAGTTTAATTGTATATGTAAAACACCTTCACTCAAAAATGGCAATCAACTGCTTTCTAAAGCGTGGATGTGTTTCCTGTACTTCTACGTATATTTAGCAGTTGCTTGCACAAATTGCCCCAGTTTTGTCAGATTTGAAGGGCGTTTTCTCTAAACAACTTATCTAATATGTATATATGCTTTAAGCCTCCCCTTTCCAGACATCAGACCAGATCCAGGCTTACAGTATGTGGTCATGTGTGTGTAATAGGTTTTCAGCATGGATCCCCAGTATCCAGACTTCCATACAGGAAGCCTTTCTGACAGCGGGGATGGGATGTAGGATGTTTCCTACAGTGAGTAAGCAAGAAGGAAGGGGGAGGGATTTTTATTGTACAGAAAGGACTGGGATAAGCCCTTACGTGAAACCCAGATGTCCAATATATCACTATTTTAGGTGGGATCCTGATAATGGAACTCTGTATGTTTGAGGAAGGTGGCCTGTGCTTGCCTGTACGGGAGTAAGGATGCAGCTGGGATCCAACTTTGTCGGAGATCCAAGTGCAGTGGTAGCAGAGTTCTGATTCCAGTCTATCAATCAAGTAAAATGCTAATACGGTAAATAAATGTTCTAACTACTATCACTTTCTTCAAACATACTGATCTATAAAGTGCAGAAACATGACAGTAAAGATATACACAGGCTGGTTTTATCTCAAATCATACTGGAACATTTTATTATTTTATTCATATTATTTCACGTGCTCAGTACTCATACACATATAAATATAGTTTAATGTGTGGCATACACCTAAATAGTGCAAAAAGCATAAAACTAAATTTAGTGGTTTTCACCATATGCACTCACCCTACCAGTGCAGATATTTAGTTACGTATCACAGTTCATCTCACAGTGATTTCTTATATGTCCTACAGCACCCCTCCCCCCCCCCCTTCAATCATTTTGAAAATAGTGATCTAGTACAGAAATCCCTATGTCTAGGCGGTTTCAATCAGAAATTGTGTGGAACTCTGGTACGGACGGCTGATTTTCGAATTGGCCATTTTTCCGCAACTGGCTGGAATTTCGATTGCTATGCAATTGATCCACGGGGAACCGATAGCTCGGTGGTGCGAAAAGTTGTAAAAAAAATAGTCCCCCACTCCAATCTATAATT
>WWET01004532.1:88679-103147 GCA_011038615.1 Limnodynastes dumerilii | reverse complement strand
GTTGTATCATCCTACATTAGTTTTGTAAAATGAGAGCACTGTCAAGCACCAACAGTGGAATTGAATGTACCAACAGCATCAGGTATCCAAAATATAATAAGAACAGGTAGGAGTTTGTAGTAAAATGAGCTTGTTCCCCTGATTGTAGCAGGACCATTCCAATGCTTCCACCCCACTGAATGCCATAGCTGAAATATTTGAGAGGATACTAACATGACCCATGACGTCTATATGTTATTTAAGGAGTGTGTGGAGGGTTTCTATCAAATAAGTTGCATTACAATAATTTATATATTTTTCTTTAACATAAATAAAGCTTAAAATTGCTTTCACAATCTTTTCACATATTTGTATTTAGGTGTTTATAAACCAGTCACACAAATGTACAATTAGCAGTCTCCTTTAACCCAGAGTTTGATGATATTATTTTATGTCTACTTGTTCACTTATTTGTTAAAGGAAATTTGAATATAAAGTTAATGACCTTTCCATATTGAAAAACATGAACTGAATATTCAATAACACAACCACAAGTACATATTAATTGTCCCAAGTCACATACAAATATGTCCCTTGAAATATGATAATCCATGTGGGAAGCAATTCTATTGTAAAAGCATCTCCGTTTATTTGCGCTGGATATTAAAATATTAAAATCTTTAGCTATAGAAATAAGCATTTGATAGTTAATGAGTACAGTGTGTTTCGTAAACAAGATGCAAATCAGAGAAGAACGCTCCTGTGGGATGTTCCGATATATTTAAATGAGAAAGTGGTCAGCAGGTCAGATTCCCTGTGGCATATGTGAGAAAGATTTCTGGTCTTAGGTATTATACTGATAGATTTACAGCATCTGCCAACCATTCATTTTGCTAATGATTACTAATGTTTCTCAACCAATTCTATCAGTCTTTCTTCTCATTGTCAAGAATACCATGTCATTTATGCGGGGTATGAAAGCATATTGTACGACACGGAGGGTCAGGTCCTCAACTAAATGCTTGGTATTCTCTTTTGTTTCCACTAGACATTAAAGTAGTTTATGTATTGTGACATTCTAGAGACACCAGTGATTGCATTTCTTGTACGGAGAACGACAAAACCTGACCTGTGCCTAAAGTCTGTGGACAAGCGTGCACAACATTCTATAACAAAATTATTGCAATACATTATATAAAGATCATCTGGAAAGGGTGACATCTTCATTTGTCTTTTTGGTCTGTATTTTGAAATAAAGTAAATATTATGCAAACCACAAATTACAAATAGGTGCAAATCTCAGTTGCACTCAAACCCCGCAGGTTGGGTGTGGGTTACCGCTAAAACGACCCATTTTCGAAGAGGCAAAGCAATCGATCTCTGTCAGCCCGAAGACGCTGCATCGAAAAGTGAGTATCAATCTATTCCCGACCCATACCTTACTCTTTCATTACCCTTACCCTCTCCAGACCAGAACCTGACCCTAACCCTCCTTTCCCTGCAACCTAACCATCCCTTCTCCGCAACCTGGCCCTAACCATCTCTTCCCTGCAGCCTAACCCTAAGACTTCCCTTCCCATAGCCTAACCCTAAGCATCCCCATAGCCTAACCTTACCCTGAGATTCCCATTCCCGTAACCTAACCCTAAGACTCCCCTCCCTGTAGCCTAACCCTAAGACTCCCATTCAAATAGCCTGCCCCTGAACCTCCCCTACCCACAGGCTGACCCTAACCCTAACCCTCCCCTTCCTTGACTCTAACCCTATCCATCTTCTTTCATTACCCTAACCCTCCCTTCCAAACTTCCTAAACTTAAAAGTCCCCAGAGAGGCTTCTCATCTCTCCATTGTCGGGGTCAGAACAGTGCGGCGAGTGCGACGGGTACGATGGAACTCCTGTGGAATGGGAAAGTGTTCTGATAGGTATACTTACCCATTAAAACAAAAATATAAAACGGCTGTGTTTCAAAATAGAGACAGGCGAAAATTAGCTTTAAAGAGTGTCTCATGGTGTAATATAGTAAGATACCACAATGCACATAATTCATTCACCTTTTCTGTTCTATAATTCTTGTCTCACATTATTATTTCAGTCTCAAAAAATAACAAACCCCCAAACACAGTGTAATACTGGATTTGGGTATCAATAATTCAGTGATTCAATAGACTATAAATGGTATTTAAAATTCTATCATTGTGTTGGGGCAGTTAATATTAAATGATAAAATGTATGTAAATGATAAAATGTAAAACTCCTCTTCAAGCTCAATAAAAAAAAATTAATCTGACCGTAGAGTGTTTTTACGGTTGATCCCTAACCCCAGTATGTTTCGTCCTAGGTATTATAAAACTTTTCTTATTCCTCTGAGGAAGTCTGCAAAGTTTTATGATACCTGGGAAGACACGGTGGCATCTAAGCCATACTTCTATAATATTTTATGATCAGATTTTATTCAGTTTGAGGATAAGTGTTACTATTTCCAATAAACTGATCAGTCTTCTGAGTGGGAGCTAAACAAGGGGTGTGGACTAACTTCTAGTTTTGTGGTTGTTTTTTTCAGTTGTATGTTGCAGGGATATTTCCCTTAAAAAACAACAACAAAAAAAACAATAAATGTTTTAAATGTTGTACTATATTCCCATGAGGATATATTTCATGATGAGTTTGTCTCTGACAGTTGTTGGATAAATTACAAGAAAATACCAAATGGCTCAATTCTTAACAATATCAGGTACAAGATCAACTGTTCCAAAATTCTGTTGGATTTATAAATACAATTTTCTCTAACATTTACTGTTGATTCACTGGGTTGATGTTATTGGAATACGATATTACACTATGTTTTGGGATTTGTTTACTTGTTGTTTTGTATGTACTATATCCTGTGGAACACTAATGACACTGATTTACCAACATGAGACAAAAATGAGATAATGTTGAAGGTGAAATTTCCATTATCTATGGGATATACTTTATTACACTCTTCCCTTCTTTATTTTTTCAGTGTAATATTAAGGTTCATGCTTAACCATCCATGTAAAGGCATTGCATGTATAACAACTGTACAGTATGTTTAATGAGTTTTTAAAATTGTCTAGGAAGAATCTAAGACGCATTTTATGTTTTTTCTATGCTTTGTTATTTTTTTTTGATACAACAAACTTATATCATCATCATCATTATTATTTTTTAGCATATTACATTTTTGGATTTCTTGGATAAAAGTTATATAAAGCAACATAAAAGTACAGGGAATGCATCATGCATACACTCCCATAGAATTATGGGGAAGTTTAAGAATACCAGCTGCTGATAAAAAAAGAAAAACAGCATGAAATATTCACTCAATAATGATTCTAAGTAAAACAAGATATATGCTCTTTCCAATACCCGTAGAAACTCCCTTACATAATGTACACAATGATAGAAAGTATGAGTGAGTGCAAGGTTACACTAATGAGGAGGCAAGTTTCTCAACTTGTTTTGGAATAATGATTTCTCTGTGGAGTCTGGCACAATGGGTGATCTCTTCAGGCACCCCATTTGTACTGATTATTTTTTATATTGTATTGCAGAATATAGAGGAAACACTGCTAAATAAACAGCTTGGAAAGATAGAAATGTCTGAGAAAAAAAAGAACCCTAAAGTCTTCCAGATGAAAGGTGTGTAAAAGGAATAGGGAAAAGGATAAAGAGTTGGTAAAGGAAAGACAAAAATAAAGACAGCCAAAAGTCTGAAATTGAGAGAATACATTGAGAAGGCAGTACACCGAAAGAAACAATTGGTATTAAAGAATAGAAAGGGATATGATATATATGGGAAAGGAATATTAAAGAATAGAAAGGGATATGATATGGGAAAGGAATCCAGGAGACAGGAGATCTATCTATCTATCTATCTATCTATCTATCTATCTATCTATCTATCTATCTATCTATCTATCTATCTATCGCCAAATAGGCATGAATGATGATAAACACCCGGCTGCTACTATTACCAACAGGCAGTTAAGGGTTAATACATTAGTCCAATCAAGGGGATTATTACCAGGGTGATGGGGAGGAGTTTAGGGCATATATTAGGACAGGTCACATGGAGTTCAGCCTGTTTGTCAGAAATATTTCCCCCCCTCCCTTTAGTATTTACTAACATACCAAATTATTTTCAGACGGAGCATAGGTTGGCAGTAGCAGTAGGGTGGTCAGCAAAATATCTGGTACTAGGTAAGGCGATAAGGTATGGTACAGGGGAGACACACCCTACCATCTGAAGCAGGAAGCTATGCCCGGTGGCTGGTTCCTGGTTTGCCTCCCTGGTTGTTCTCGTATTGATCATTACCATACCTAACCTCTTTGTGGTTTACCTTTTCACTTTAGCTGACTCCCCTCCTGCTATAGCTGTCACCT
Source organism: Limnodynastes dumerilii (assembly GCA_011038615.1). Taxonomy (NCBI): domain Eukaryota; kingdom Metazoa; phylum Chordata; class Amphibia; order Anura; family Limnodynastidae; genus Limnodynastes; species Limnodynastes dumerilii. The sequence goes on along the minus strand of WWET01004532.1, from coordinate 98,760 downwards.
TTGGTTCTATTAGCAACTTCATAGTCCGCAGGTTTCTTAGTTTAGGAGCAATATCTTCTCTGAAGCTATCTCTGAAAATGTTACCACACTATCGCTAACCATTGCTCTTAGAGACCGAACTCTCTTTAACAGCTAAAATAGCAACATACCCAAAATGTTCATATTATGGCTGATATTGATCTAAAATTAGATCTACATCTGAGATCCTTTGATGGGAGCCATTTTGGAATCCTGGAACAGCTTGTGTTCAAATACCACTGCCCTACTTATTTTGTTGTATGACCAATCATTGCACAATTCTTTTCATCTCATTCAATATTAATAAAATGTTACTCTTTTCTGGTCTTTGGTTTGGCTTTGACTTAGCAAACTAAAGGAAACCAATGCTTTATTGAACTACAAAAATGTATAAAGCTAACATAATGTGAAGAATGATTAAACAGAATGACAGAAGATATATCATCATTTTACTGATTTTTTTTTAATATTGCAAAGCGTTACAAAAAAGCAAAACACGTTGCCAACCATTTTAGACTTACCGCTAAACGATGGATGATATCCTTGATATCAAGGTGACCATGCTTTTCAGCTATCATAGCTGGATCTTCTCCATATTTATTAGTAATTTGGCAAATATATTCTGCCATGGGGCTCTGCATTAGTGCAAGTGTGACCTCTCTAAGTCCAAGTTTTGCTGCACAATGCAGTAATGTAGGGATCTCTTCTGAACTGTTATCTAAACGAGAAAGTCACATATCAAATATATTTCTTCTCTGGATACACAGTAAATATAATGAAACTAAATTAGGCATTATGGGCCTAATTCAACAGTCCGCGAAGAAGGTGAAAAACGTCAAGTGCGTCTATTTCCATCTATTACGGTAGGAAAAATTACGAGGTGCGTGTTAAAATCCGCTATGTAAATCCATGAAAAAAGCATCCTGACCAAGATTCACGGACAATTGAATCAGACTCTATCAGTTTATCATTAAAGATGATGTACTGATGTAAACACAAACATACCCAAAAACAGATGAGGCACAGTGAAAGAAAGGAGCATATAATATTTACATTCCACACAAACACCGTCATTCAATGAGGTGCTCACTTTAGAAATATGTAACATAAGCATTAGGGACTGGATCAAGACTTACGTCCGGCACCCCACTTACTTAAGTGCATAGTTGGGGTGTTTTGACTGGAGGGCGCATGCACCCTCAGATGTTACATGCATTTTACGCACGTAACTTCTTTGATACGGAACTGAGTTCCGTACAATATATGTTGCATACAAAAAAATATATAGAAACAAATATTGTTTGTGACAGTTTCCGGTGCGTCAAACTTATAAAGCCCTTGTATAGCCAAGTTGGCTTATAGCAAAACGTTGAATAAAGGATATTAAGTTTTATCAAAAGATGACTGAATAGTTAATATTCAAGTACATTTACTTGGCAAAGGGACTTGGCACACACGTATCCCTACTAAACCAAAAACATCAATATTACTACTACTAGTTACTACTAGTTACTACTAATTACAACTAACCAATTCCCTTGTTACACAGGTTCAGAAGTCTCTGACAAATAGACAGCCTTTGGATATTATAAACGCCCCAGTTCTGTTCTCCAACATTTTCTCTAGTGTTAAGGGGGCTGATTCAGAGATGCACTTACACCTTTTTTTAGGTACAACTGTACAGCTCGGCTAAACCATTTTTTAAAGTAAGGGGTGTTAATTAATTAATTTTTTTTTGCATGCAGGGAAAATACTTTACTTTTACACATAGAACTTATATACTTCATAGCTTTATGTCTAATCTATAAAATAGAGTTGAGCTAAGAAACTTCACCTCCTAATTTTAATTCTGGCTTTACAATTGAAATCTGCCTCCCCTTGCAATTCAACATGGTATTGGTCAGGTCTACACTTGCACCTAAAAAAAAGATGGAAGTGCAACTCTGAATCAGCCCCAAAGTTTGAGTTTATATACTGTGATATAAGGTTAGACAACATCACAGGTAAATTAACAAACACACTTAAATTTGCACAAGCAAATGCTTACTAATGAATATAAATGAATGTGTTACATTAAGCTTTTGTTAAATTATTTAAATTGATAAATAGTCCACTCATCACTTGTTAATTGAACAAAAGCTTAATGTAAGACATTAAGTTATATTCATTAGTAAACTTTTGCCTGTGCATCATATATTGACTATTTTCTTGCTATCTAGACATTTTCAGATGATTTGCATGGTAGAACAACACTGGCAAGTACTACCATTCATGATAGGGGCAGTACCACCCTTAGGGACTTTGAACCAGGATCTCACTCCCACTATTCCTTGCAGAGCCATAGCTAGAAATGTTAGTGGCTGAGGCCAAAAGGAAAAATGGTGCCCCTGATCCTGTATTTTAAACCAATTAACAATAAATATTAATTAACTGGGGCCCCCCCTTAAGTTTTGTGCCCTGGGTGGCCGCCCCTGTTGTACACCCCTAGTTATGGCCCTGATTCCTTGAAAGCATCACAGAGTAACAGCACACTAATGATGTATTGTACAAGACTGGTTACAAACAGAGCTCAGTGCTGTAGGAACAAATAAAAAGCCAAAACACTTCAAATAAATAGGATCAGACAGTTTGCATATGCAATGTGACCAATGCAGTGACAATGTATAGGACAGGTTGTCACAGAGTGGTCAGGAGATCTGTCTGAGGAATGTGCAGTGTGTACATGCAAAATGATATCTCTGGCTCTCGAACTGTTTTGTCAGGGGTTGGGAAAATCGTACCAGTGTTTCTGTATGTGTATAGGGAGTACAATTGAAGTCCCTCTTGTTAGCTTTGGACAGCATCTCTTGAAAATTGCCATAGAGAAGCGTCATACAGTATATATTTTATATGTATGCAGAAAAGGCTGTCAGTAGAGGGGGTGGTCTGTATTTCCATATGCATACAGAGGTAAAGAAAGAAAGACCGATGAATAACAAATACTGGGACAATAATTGGACAGTGATGTGTATTTGACAGCTCTTTTTCTCAGTGATTTACTCACTATTTTACATCAAATCACAACACTATAAATACATTATTGTGCAAACTGTGGGAAATGTGCAAAAACATTTATATAATGGAGAATCCTAAAGTAAATAAAATCTTACAGTTTTTATGGGTCTTAAGGCTTTCCATTTTTAATAAATACACACTGGGGTAGATCCAGAACTACGTCCGCGAGTGAATTTACGCTAGCTGCTCGTGTACAAGCGCCCATTAGTACTTACTGTGCATGTGCGCAGCAGATGTTATGCCACGTAACTCATAGCGTAAGGGCCAGTCACGTATCATCATTGTAAATATGTACAAAGGGGTGTGCCAGCCATACGACACCTGTAATTATGCTTCAGAGGCGAATGAGGCCTTTAAATCGTACAGTATGGCGTGCTTAGCAGCGTAAGCACGTGCAGCCATTACGGCCGACAGGAGTTACGCTTGGAAAAGTTAAGCTAGGGTTTGGAAAGTGTAACATGGCTAAAGTATGTACGAGTGCCAAGGGGTGTACATAGTAAATACGCTCCGCTAGGAAGCGTAATGGAAGTGTAGCTCTGGATCTGGCCCATTATTGAGTCTTGAAAATAAATGTGATTTACATAAATTTATTCCTTAAGATAGAAATTTAAATAGTTTGCATTTCAATGTTATTCTATTTTATCCTAATTTCAAAGTTTTTAAAATCTAGATATTTTATACGTTGTTTGTCCAGATTTTTGTTTCTGATTTTCCTTTCTTTGTGTAGATATTTTTCCTGTTAAGCCTGATCCGCTCCTGACACATTTGTAGTGCAGTCTCATAAAGGTTCTCATTCTATTTAAATGTCTTGATAAGTTTTTATCTCTACTAACACACTTCCTTTGGCTTACAGCCCTGTCCTCCACTTTGTGACAGTTCAGTCCTGTGGTTTCACTTCTTTTTCTTCTCTGATCTTAATAGAGCACATGATGTCCATATATAGCTTCTGTATATATTATCAAAATATCTACCGTACTTCTTTTCACTGCATCTAATCATGCATCCATAAAAAATGAAAGTGCTTCATTACTACATATATTGGGGTAGATCCAGAACTACGTGTGCAATACGTTTCCACGTGTAACGTATTTTCGCACGCGTATGTTCTATACACTCCCCTTGGCACACCCCTTGAATGTACGTATTTTACCGAGTTCCGTTTCCCAAACCCCACCTTAACTTTTTTTCGCGTAACAGCGTACGTCGGACGTTTAGACTACGTGAACGTACGCCGCTTAACACGCCCATACTGTACACTTTAAATACAAACCTCCACACCTCCACTACTTCACGTAAATCGAACGTATTGTTGACTCACGTAAAATTGGCACGCCCACACGTAAGTATTTACGTGACAAATACGTGAATGGCCCATACGTTCACAATTTACGTGAATGGCCCATACGTTCACAATTACGCTACGCTAATGAGCGTATTTTCTATGGTGCGCATGCGCAGTACTTAGAAATAGGCGATTTTACGTCTCCGCCACGCGTAAATTCGCTCCGATGCGTTGTTCTGGATCAGGCCCATTGTGACCATAGAGGTTTGATATATTTGTGCGTGTGTGTGTTGTGTTTTCAACTAACATGTTTTTAACTCCATATCCTTCTTTTGAGGTTTGGAAAAGTTTTCTTGGGGTAAGATTTTAAGCCAAAATATATCCCTTTGGCTTAAAAGAGGTAGAAATTGTGGTAAATATAGTGACCTTTTACTACTAACCCAGTAAGCTTTCTTGAAAGTTAGAAAGTTAGAAAAATGTAAAAAATAGATAGTAGTATTTTGGTTACTATATATTTTTATTATGAGTTTGTTTACTAAGTAAAGCAGGCATAGGCAAATTGTACCATTCCAGGGGCCAGCTTTACTAAGCTGCGCAAAATGAAAAGTGGAGATGTTGCCCATAGCAACCAATCATATTCTAGCTGGAATTCTCTACTATGTAATAGGAAAGTGAAAACTAGAATCTGATTGGTTGCTATGAGCAACATCTCCACTTTTCCTTTCCCGCAGCTTAGTAGATCTAGCCCCCCTACTAGTTCCATTATGCTTTCCTAGGTATTGTGATGGAGCATGCTGGGGGTTGTTAGTACTGGATGCCAGTACTTGCTTTTATGGGATTACATTATCTGTGGAAGTTTGCCAGTCTCTTCCTGGTATGCCTTACAACTAAGTGGTTTAAATGTGTTGGAGCCTCCATGGATAGTACATGATCGGTCTGAAATAAAAGGAAATAAATCTCTCTGTGTCTACACATCTCTGTGTGGACAAATTAAATTAGTGCTGCACGGCTCTATACATGATTATGCTGAAGGAATAGTAGAGGCGGGATCATCCAAAGCTGCTATCAGAGTGACTTTGGCTGATCCGCCTCTACTACTTCTTCAGCATTATCATGCATAGAGCTGCAGTCCCCTAAATGACACTACTATAGCTGGCTGCGGCTTCAGTTTACATGACACTGACATTCACGACAGTAAGGGACGCTAGGATCGACCAACAGCACCCTTGTAAATGAAAAGTTTTCAATGAGACAAGTATAGGAATGAGCTCAGACATAGCACAGGTACAGGCTCTGGAAACTTTAATCTTTAAATATTTAATCTACTCTCGGACAGATGGCATACAGTTTGATGAAGGAAAATACTACGTTATATCCCCGAACCGAGAGCACGCAACTAAGAAAAGAGCGAACATTACAATCCTGATCTACGGATTTCAGAGACAGCGTGGGCCAGATTTAGTAAGCCACGGGCAAGGAAAAGTGGAGATGTTGCCCATAGCAACCAACCAGATTATAGCTGACATTTTCTAGTATGTATAGGAAAGTAAGAGCTAGAATCTGATTGGTTGCTATGGGCAACATCTCCACTTTTCCTTTTCTGCAGCTTAGTAAATCTGGCCCAATATGACTCACAGAATGTCTCATATCCTTGCTCGGTAGGACATTAAATGGGTGATTTAATGATCTCTAAAGCTTTATTCAACTTTCCTAAGCAGGTGGGTCTGCCATAAATGCAATTTCATGCCATGTATGGTGGACATTTCCCTGTCTTTGGTAAAGGTTTAACTGGGCACAAGTGTTCAACATAAGGACTCTGATTCAGTTATCTATGAAAACATTTTTAATTGAGGATTGAACCAGTTTGAATGGTTTAAAAAAGCAGTTGTGACAAGTGTGCTTAAGGCTGGAGTGGGGATGCAGTCTGCAGAACAAAAGGTCCATTTTTGAAATACAGGCAGCTGAAAGCTTATTTACTAACTGCAAACTTTCACTAATGAATGAGTAAGTATGCTGAATTTATTTTTCGGTATACTTACCCATTCATTAATTTGGAAACTGCCACCGCAGACCAGTCAGCTTGCCACAGACCTGCCGCACTGGGCTGAGCAGGTGAAAATTACATTATTATTATCAATTATTCTTTATGGGAAGTTTTAGGGTTAGGCTGTGGGGGTGGGGGAGTCTTAGGGTTAGGATGCGGGGAGGGGAAGGGAGTCTTAGGCATAGGCTGTAGGGAAGGGAGTCTTAAGGTACATACACACTATATAATTATCTGGCAGATATCTGAAAGATCTGGCTGTTGGAATGAAAATGTGGTAATGAATGAGAGCAACTGACAATACTATTTGCTCTCATCCACTACCAGATTTCCATTCCAACTGCACCTTTAGGCTGCAATATATAAAGGGTTAGGGTTAAGCTGTGGGATATGGAGGGTTAGGCTGCGGGTCATGGAGGGTTAGGGTTAGGCTCAGTGTTATGGATGGCTTCAGAGGTTAGTAACAGTTATTTGTGGAGTTTGTTGCACTTTTTGCAAAGGATAAAAATATTGGCCCAGCCCTACGTACGCGAGCGATATTACGCTGGCCGCTGCCATAAAATCGCCTATTAGTATGTACTGCGTATGCGCGGCAGATGTTACGCCACATAACTCTGAACGTACGTACCATCAGCGTAACTACGAAGGGGCGTGTTCATCCATACAACACCCGTATTACGCTAGGTTGGTGGAGCGAGGTATTTAAATAGTACAGTGTGGGCCGGGTTAGGCCGTTACGTGCGTGAATCCGTTATGTACATCAGTACTTACGCTTTGAAAAGCTATGGTAGGGTTTGGGAAGCATAAAATGGCCAAAGTACGTACGAGCGAGGAGAGTGCCTACAACATCCACGCTGCATCCTTCCCCTCTCTTCCTTCCCCCTCTCCTCCGCTCACACCTGCAGTCCACTCCCTTCCCTCTCCTTATAGCTTCTGCAAGTTCTTCACTCCCACTTAGTGTGTTAGCTCACGTGAGCAGGGCCCTCCATCCTAGTGTTGTTCCTTCCTCCACCACTCCCCCCTCACTTCGTACCCTCTTGTCCCCCTCTGCTACTGTTTTACCCCATCCCCACCTTGTGGCTCCCTCTCGACCTCTCACTGCGCTCTATCCCCTGATCTCTGATCTTCCTAGCTTGACACCTAACATTTTGCCTTGCTGTCTGTGCTTGCTTCACTTTATTGTATTTTTGTGATATCTTTATATTCATATTGTATTTAATATGTACTATGCTGTCCATCCCAACCCTGTATTTCTGTACTGTATTTTGTTGTATTTTGTACGGCGCTGCGGACACCTTGTGGCGCCTTATAAATAAACGTTAATAATAATAAATAAAAAAGGGCCGTTCTAAGCAGAAACCCACACCCCTAGGGTGCATTTGTAACCTGGTGTATTCTACTGTAATATGACTATTCCACTACTACAGTTTATCAGTCCTACTTTGGGCTGTGAAGAAGCAATAAACCATCTACCTGTTTTCATGGATTGTGTGTGCTACATCCTGTGAGCAACAGATAAGAGCTAACCTCTAAACTGTTCCCCAGCTGTCTTAAGTTGAATCCAGTGTCCTATAACCCATGTTCTGCCAGCTAGCTGCAGTTAAGGGGAGTGCAGCAGCCATATACATTGATACCCACCAAAGCGGTTCCAAGTACCATGAAGGAGCTTGGTTGTGGCAGCATTATTCTCCTACAGCGCAGTGGGAGCAGCCAGTAATAGTCAGCTTCTGGCTGTAAGAGGGAATTCCTACACCCAAGGTATAGGAGCTATATTGAAATCATTAGTGCGACCTAACAGGACAACGGTTGGAAGCTATACAATCCTGTTACATCTGGTGACCAGCAGTGCAATCCACAGCCTGTAACAGGGGGATATTAACCTTTTATTCAACACTATTGCATGACATATAGTTAGTCTGTAAAGATGTACATTTTACATAGTAATTATTTTATATTGCTTAAAAATATTGGTAAATCTAATTTTGCCGCTCATAGATAACTGCTGAATTGTTTAACTTCCAGGGGTATAAAATATCCTACCACTGTTGCATAAGCTTGAATTTTTCTATTGGATCAATGCTGAAATTTAATATTTTTAAAAAAAGCAACTTGCAAATAGCTTGATAACATTTTTAGTGGCAATATTAGAGTAGCTAAAGTAATTGACTTGAACAGCAAAAAGACTATTCTTTATATAGTTAGTATAAAAACATAAATGTAATTTATTGCATATTTAAGTGAAAGCTACATTTTTGTCTTATTTCTTTTTGTGTTCCGTACAAACATTGGACCAGATTCAGAGCTCTTTGTGCACAATTAGTAGGGATCCTATGATGAATATCTGCAGCATCCTATCTCCCTTATAGGTGAGGGGAAGCCAATCATTCGCAGTTTAAATCACAGGACCCTACGTTAAGATTTTTGTACTGATCCAATTTTACATCAGAATATTAAGTAAGCATTTATTGTACTATTTACATACCTCCCCAATACCTACCTAACTTCCTTCTTCCATATAGATCAATTGCTTCTGCTTCCTGTTCTGTTCCACCACATTGCGGGAACTAGTACCAGGCGGCTAGAACTTACAGCTCCTTTGTAGTAAATCCGGATCTGCCCCATTTTCTAATATACATTTACTAAAATCACAAATCTCATAATTCACGGGACATGTAAAAATTGTCATCACTGATTTAATTTCCCTTATTGGAATTTAAATTCAATATATATTTATTGTTTTCTTTTGGTTAGAAGTCTAAGGGCCAGATTTACTAAGCTGTGAGAAAGGAAAAGTGGAGATGTTGCCCATAGCAACCAATTAGATTCTAGCTGACATTTTCTACTATGTAATAGGAAAATGATAGCTAGAATCTGATTGGTTGATATGGATAACATCTCCACTTTTTCTTTCCCGCAGCTTAGTAAATCTAGCCCTAAATCTATATTTAGGGTAAAACAAAAAATGCTTGAGCTTCACGTATACATATAACTTTTTGATTGTTGAAACATGAAACTTAATACAACAGCACCCACTTGTTCTAAATGCAAGAAGGAAGCAACAGCTAGGACCAGATCACCAAATAACAATCATGTTTCTAACCAAACCCCTCACACAAGCTAAGTTCCAAAATCTAGGGCCTACCTTAACTTTTCTGACTCATTCAAATGAAAAATGGCAGTGGCTTGTATTGGTATCTATCAAGAGGGTACAACTTTACTGTATATTTGCCAACCCATTTTATATGCAACCAAGCTGCTCTATCAGTACACATCAGAAGTGCATTTCACTTAAGCCTTGTAGGGCTAATTGTATTTCAGTCCCGTAAATGAACCTGAAATCTTATCTGGACTCATGGAAACAAGGGTAAAATTTCAACTAAGGATCTGGGGCCGGATCCAGAACTACGTTCGTCTTCCATAGACGGACGTAATTCAACGAACAATAGCTACTGCGCATGCGTAGTAGCTATTGTACGTAATCTGCGTATTGTTTCGATACGTAGATTGCGTATATGCGGTCTAAAAGGATTTACCCCCTGGTCCTTAGGAAAACATTGTTCACTTTTTGATTTTAGGCTATAAAGGCCATTTTCAGGGGAAAAAGAAAAAAAACTAAATAAATAATAAATAATTTTTTTTATTTATTTTTTTTATAAGTTTAATAAACAATAATCACACACAATAAT
>WWET01004532.1:25569-51011 GCA_011038615.1 Limnodynastes dumerilii | reverse complement strand
CATGGGGCCTGATCCAGAGCAACGCTCGCAAGCGAGCGTACGCTCATCGTATGCGAATTTTCGGCAAAAAATTCGCAATGCTCATGCCCAGTATGACAGCTTCCGGTCGCCCGAGCGTCATGAGCGAATAGCGGGCGTATCGTTAGCGTATTTTTCGCTCGCTGGGCGTATTTTTTTTACGATGGTCGGCTGGGCGCCCGTTTTACTACAGGGAGGCGGGGGTAGCCATTTAAATTGTACAGTATGGGCGTGCTAAGCGTATTTTCTCAGCGTATTCTCTGCGAATTTTCGTACGGCCGACGGTCGTACGCAGTGTAGGGTATAGCCGCCGTAAGCAGGGACTGTACTATGGGAGTGCTAGGGGCGTGTAGGTTGATACGACGAGCGTACGTTCGCATTCGCCCGTCGTTGCGAATTTTCGTAGCGCTGGATCAGGCCCTAGGAGAATAGAGGAGCTGTACACTTGAAAGTTTTCATGAATTTCACCCTCACGTCATAACACGCACGCATGTGTAAAATAATGCATGAATTTTAACGCGTGTAACGCAATTGAATTGCAAAAATTTGCACTTGTAATGCATTTAAATAGGGACAAAAAATCAGCACAATAGACCAAAAAAATACGCGGAAAAAAAGGAATTAAATCGGGACCAAAAAATGATCATGAAAAAAATATGCAAATTAGCAAAATACGTGAAAAAACGCAGAAAAAATTCACTTCGTGCTTAATTGAATCAGGCCCTAAGTGTTCATATTGGAAATAATCCGGTTGGGTAGAGTAGCCTGTGGAGGGTTGTATGCTGTAGTCAGTGTGGGGTTGTGGTTGGGGTCTGGGGGTTGATGTCGCCAATGGTCTATATTGCTGCCTGGGAGGTGTTGTTAACGGCGCACCATGAGGATGCTGGTGTGCGAATTGCCTGCTGGTTGCTAGGTTGGCCAGGTAGGTGTCACTCGTTATTTCACACCTTCTAGCCCTGTACAGCACATCGTTGATTATCCTGTCCGCCTCTTCTACATAACGTGAATCCAAACCCCTTAATTTGTTGGTGTACACCACCTCCATGTCATCAAACTGGTTCATTGGCTTTTGGGTAAAGAATTTCTCCGCCGACTCCAGAACACGATTGGTTGCGGTGTCAAGGGGCTCGGCGGATGAACACAGTCTTTTCCTCCCCCTCGTAGAACATAGTTCCCTTGCAGAAGGATGTGGTGTACTAATTTGGGAACGGCTGGTTTCCTCCACAGCTTGGGATGTAGAGGCATGTCCTTCCGAGAAAATAGAGGGCTGAAAATATAAGGATAGAAAGGATATCAGTATATGTACAATAACAATCAAAATACGTCAAGTTTAATAATGTTTCTATTATTGATTGATTGCAGTTGCCCCTAGCCACCGAGGACTGGAACAAAGTTGCAAAAGACTTTGAACGGAAATGGAATTTTCCAAATTGTGGAGGAGCAATTGACGGCAAGCATGTGAGAATCATGCCACCTGCAAACAGTGGTTCTTACTACTATAATTTTTCAGTATTGTCTTGATGGCAATAGGGGATGCTAATTATGAATTTTTGTATGTGGGATGTGGGGTGCACTTGAGCACACAACATTCTTGAATCATCTGTAAGATGGAAAACTAAACCTGCCAATTAAAAGAGAGTGCAAATACGGCCTTCATTTTGTTTTTGTTGCAGATGAGGTGTTTGCCCTTCATCCACACATTCTGCGTCCTTTCCCACAGAGAGTTTTGACAGCGGAAAGAAGAATTTTTAACTATCACCTATCGCGAGCAAGGCGTGTTGTGGATAATGCTTTTAGAATCATGAGCAAATTTAGGATTTACCATACAAACATTAACATGCAGCATCGGAATCTGTGTTGGGTTGTGCTTGCAACCTGTGTGTTACATAACTTATTGCGCAGGAAAAACACACAACATGCTACCCAGCATCGGAATCTGTGTTGGGTTGTGCTTGCAACCTGTGCCTTACATAACCTATTGCGCAGGAAAAACTCCCAACATGCTAACCCCCCTGAAGGTCTGGACACACTGCCAACAGCATTGTGAAGGAAACCCTTGACTTATATGTTCAGTATTTTAATGGTGATAGGGCTGTATCATTACAAAATGACATGATAAAGTAAATACAAATTTTTACCACTATTGATGCTGTGTATATAGAACAATAAAAACAATGAACTGGGCAAAAGGAGTGTGTGTGTGTCTTATTTACTGTATGTGCTACTCACCATGCCACTTTCATCCAGAGGTTGCACATTGGTGTCTGGTGATGCATCCAAAATGGGGAATGATGGTGTTGCCGTTTCCAATGTGAAACTCAGCATGTTAAAATACCACAACCGTGGAGTGTACACCTGGTCTGTTCCAGCCCCAGACCTTTTAGAGTCGCTGGGCCAGATCCAGAACTACGGCCGGCGGGTACAAGCGGCCGTAAGATGGTGATTGCTAGCTACTGTAAGGGCCCCCGATTTCCCCCCCCCCCCTTTGTTCGTAGTTACGCTGATGGGGCCGGATCCAGAACTACGGCCGTCGGGTACGAGTGGCCGTAAGATGATGATTGCTAGCTCCTGCGCATGCGTAGTAACTAAGTACGTAATCTACGTATCGTTTCTGTACGTAGATTGCGTATATGTGGTCTTAAAGACTTAGGTTAAAGGTCTTATAGTTACTACGCATGCGCAGTAGCTAACAATCACCATCTTACGACCGCTCGTACCCGACAGCCGTAGTTCTGGATCCGGCCCTTTGATTTTGTTTATCTCATTTTTGTAGACAGTTCAGATATTTGCAATTTTGTGTTTGACAAAAGCGGAACCAGCATGGGGATAGTGAGGCTTGGACACATCCACCAACACTTTAATACCAGCTGCCCTTTTTTGTCTATTATGATAGTCTACAGACTTGCTCTGCCATAAACATGGTTGTCCATGGTAGGCCTCAATAAACTCCCATCAGAAATTATTTTTGGTCAGCCATGACTGTGAACAAAAGAGAAAACAAACCATAATAAAAATATGGACAGTAGAATTGTGCAAATGTAATATACACTGTAAAGTACAATACATTGAGAAACATTTTGTAAATTTTTGTAGCAGTTTTGTTCCAAGGTAAACACACTTGTATGCTCACATAACCAGCTACCTATTCTTCACAATTACAATGGCAAAAATTACACATACACCATACAGTTAGCATACAACTATTCTTGCCTGTTTAACTTCAAAGTTGGTGAAATACAATGACCTCCAAATATATTCAGAGTATATGGTACATAATGGAATATAGTAATAATTATATAAATATCAATGGTTATTCTAAGTGCATGGTACAAATTGGACTACAATAATAATTAAATTTATAACATTATACACACTGCATGCATGGTAGTATACATTGGTATATGCATTGGCCATAACAGAAATAGCAACGAGTACTTACCAGAACAATGAAATTCCAAAGGATAGAAGAAGAAAAGTATATTGCCACCGAACGATTCTCCATCGAAGGTATGACCAACTTTCATCCAGTACGCACTTTATATCTGCTGGGTGACGACAGTCAATCGAATTATCATTGTACTATCACTACGCGGTGGCAGACAGTATGGAGACAGAGAAGACGACGTTCATGGGCGCTATTGATGGAGGTGAAGGTGGAGGTGGCCAATCAGACACCACAGCAGACAATATTGCATTAAGGGATGCCGAAGACAAAGGTGAAAGAGCAGGTGTTGCAAATGCCGAACCGAAAAACAACAAAAGAAAGTTTGCAGAAACAAGGTGTGGTAGGCCTTCTAAAATGGAGGAAGACCTTCGTTCTCTGCCCATGACAAGTGCTGAGGTAGAAACGATTGTCTGGTTATTCGATAAACTGGATTACGATTGCAATCAGAAAATGTACCCAGCAGTGAATGCGCGCAAAAGAAAAGTCAAGACAAGAGTAATTGAGATTTTTCAAAGAAAGTTCTGCCATTACTGACAATAAAAAGTGAGTTTATAAGTGGCACTATTGGTGAGTGGTGGGGGGGGCCTGTGCTGCTAGCTCAGGGGCCCGGTCGCAAGTGCGACCGCTGCGACCCCTGTAGCTACGCCACTGCCTATTATTACTCACCATATAATGCTTATTCCCAGGTTGTCTTTATGTAGCATGGAGCCAAAACACTGTTGTTTAGCATGACTTGACATAAAATGGTAGGCATGCTAATGATGTTATACATACGCCTTGTCATTTCAGGGAAGAGTCTTCGATCCAGCGATCAAGGATCCATTAGTGCAAATCTGATGACTGTCAAAAAAGGTAATTTTTCACCAGATATTTCATGTACAGCACATTGTCCATAGCACATATTTATAATTGCCATCCATTCCAGAAAGGGAAGCTGCCATCAAGGATTCTGGTCCTGAAGCCACAGAAGCTCAAAGTGACAATATAACAAGCACTGGAAAAGGTAATTATTTTTTGGTGGCACAGGGATGGATATAAACAAAGTCAGTGTAACATATATAATATTGAGTGTGCCTGTATTTAATTTGCAGGTGTCATAATAATATCGGATGAAAGCACTCCAAGTGCTAGTGGTGAGCATACTCCGGATGAGGACAAGGGCAACCAGTCTATCATAACCATGGTGAAAGATTACATCCAACATTTAAGGAAAATTAATAAAAATGTAGATTGGATTTTTGGCCAGTGCGTTGAAATAAAATGTATGGCCAAACAAAATTTTTAAAGAAATATATAAAAAGGGCAACTTGGTTTAATAAAGTTTTATTGTTACAGTCCAAAAATGTTCTTTAATCAAAAAAAAAAAAATTATTGCTGGACAATAAAGAGTCTTGTTTGATATCCTGTTGTCTGTTTTTTTTAACCTCAATAGACATAATACGTTTGTGGTATCCACAAAGGGAGCATGAAAATTCCTGTGCAAACGGAGCCCGAAAACGGGACAAATAAACTCCGCCCCATTTAAGCTCTGCTCCCTCCCCGCCCCCACTGTCATACCGCACGGTGCAAAAATTACCCCTAGCCTGTGAGCGTGTATGTTAGGGAATTAGACTGTAATATGGCAGAGGTTGAAGTACTGTTTAAAATTGTAAAGAGCCAATAAATATGATGTTAAAAAACATATGATGATCATAAAATGATAATACTGATATTATGGTTGTACTATCTGACAGCCAAAATATCTAAAACGTCCATTAACGTTCTTTGTGAAAGCAGGAAGTTTATAATGTAGATTTAAAAATAATAATAAAAAAAATCTACATTAAGGAAATACATTCTTATTGTCTGTAACAAGTCCTGTTTTTTATATTTTTTAAGTAATTTATCATTTACTTCTTTTACACATTAATTTAGTCGTTTTATATTGCAGGAACAGATATAATAGCAATAGCAGTATACAATTATCATAGAGCACATTACACAATGGACCAGAGCATAAGCACTGTTGTGACAAATTTACCATTCCTACCTGCTTTCCTATTGCAGCATTGGCCATTACCATCTTCCTCCAAGTCAGTCTACCTCACACAGTCGATAGGCCACGCCCCTTTCGCGGCACCCGTGAAGCCACGCCCCTTTTGCTTACTTAATTTTTTATTTTTTTGCTGATTTTTCTATTTTTTAACCCATTTTCAATCTGGGGGGTTTCTGGGCAACCAGAAACCCCCCCTGGGTGCGCCACTGAGTGCGTTGAAATAAAATGTATTTTTTTTAATTTCATTATTGAACGGTCCAAAAATGTTCTTTAATAAAAAAATACAAAAATGTTCTTTAATCAAAAAAAAAAAAATTATTGCTGGACAATAAAGAGTCTTGTTTGATATCCTGTTGTCTGTTTTTTTTAACCTCAATAGACATAATACGTTTGTGGTATCCACAAAGGGAGCATGAAAATTCCTGTGCAAACATGCATCCCTCACAGCAGACACACTCTTGAAAAGTACATAATACACATCCCATGACTCCTCCATTGTATCCATTGTATTAGTGATTAAATTCAGCAAATAGTCCCGGTTTTCATAGCCAGACTCCGTTTATCAGTTTATCATCTAGTGACAAGTTTTCTTTTGTGTCACAACGAAAAGACCAGTTCTAACGTGAGGTAGAATGACAAGAAGGGACGCACGCACACGACGTACACATAAAGCTGTCATATGATTTACCATAATCACGCCTAGAAGTAATGTCACTTTATCGCGAAAGATTCCACGATTATCGTTAAATGGCCACACACTGAGCGATTTTACAAATTATCGCACGGTTTCATACGACCATAATCAAACATTTCAAACGATGAAATCATCGAACAAAAGCAGTTTTGGAACGATTATCAAAAGGTCGGTCCAAAAATCATTACCATACACTACATCGATATTTCCTTCAATTTAACGATAACTGCACGATCGGGCCGATAATCGCTCTAGTGTATGGCCACCTTAAGAATGGCCTCATGTATCAACTGCTTGACCCAGGTGACCAGTGAGTGAAACAGTTTTAGTTAATTAATTAAGAAAAAAGAGATGAGATTAAAAATGTTTAACAAGGATTTCATAAGCAATTTTAAGGAGATACAATATATGATAGTAGTGGCAGCTGGGGTTGAAGGTGGTTGGAACTGGTTCTAATCACCTCCTTAGAACCTCACACATTGGAGATTGCTTTCTCTGGACAAGATTCACAGATGCAAAGGGAAATAATTAGGTGTGGATATGCATTTTTTGTTCCCTACCTCGTTTTCCCCATTATTTAAGGCACTTACGGGTGCCATAGGGCTGCCTTAAGTGCCCATGCGTATTTTCCCCCTTAAGAAGGAAAAAACACACTGAGATCTCTACCCCGCGCCCTCTCAGCCTCATTTAAATCCCACCTACTCTTCTTAAAAATGTTACGAGGCTGCTGTGGCACGTTGCTTCTTACTTAAAAGACCGCACGTAGTTAAAGTACGTTCTTCAATGCTACATAGCTTGCATAGTCAGTCCATGCACCGTAGTAAAATTCATAAATATATGCACCTAAAGAGCATCAGCTTTTGCCCGCAAGCTTACACTCTATAGGACATTGGGGTTTTTAATACTTAATGGAAAGTGCTATATGTCAATGGACCAGCCAGAATGTATGGTAAAAGTGGTCAGTGTTTTGTATGATTCAGGCAAGATGGAGGGTAATTTTGTAAAGAAAAGGTTTCTAAATTTGTGTTAATTATGTAAAAGAAAAGAAAAATGGATAGCAAAGTAGTTGTAAGCAGAGCAGACAAACGTTAAGTAGTAGGTTGAGGAATTTGGTAAGCTCTTCTATATAGGTGAATTTTAAGGGAGCACTTATTTATTTATTAACAGGTTTTTATATAGTTATATTAGATTATGTAGCGCTTTACAGAAAATATTTCACATCCACATCCATCAGTTTCTGCCCATTGGAGCATACATACACACACAGACATTAAGGTTCATTTTTCAGCAGCCAATTAAGCTACCAGCATGTTTTTGGAATAAGGGATGAAACCGGAGCACCCGGGTTAGGTTTCCAACGCAGACACAGGGAGAACATACAAACTCCACACAGATAAGGCTTAGTCCGGGAATCAAACTCATGACCTCAGTGCTGTGAATGAAAGTTATATATTCTGGGAATATTTTTTAGATGTATGTAACAACATATAGGAACAGATTGTATATTGGTAACAATACATAGTTCAGAGTCAAGACTAACACCACAGCATCAAACTTTATGAGTAGGGATTATTTCAGTGTTGTCAACAGAAATAGATAGACTAGGTGGGTAGTTTTTATTGTCAATTGGATATATTATTAGTTCAGTTTTTAAATGTCTATTCAATTAGATTTATGTATCTAAGCAGACAGACACATCACCAGGGGGGAAGGAGTAAAAAGAAGGGAGAAGTCAGTAAATGTAAAGATTATAATAGGTAACTAAAGAGAAAAGTTAGCTTATAGGGACAGGACATAAATGGTGGTAGATACAGGGACAGAAGTGGATGACTGAGCACATATATACAAGGAGCATAAATGTGTGGCTGGGTATATACAGGGGTAGAAGTGGAGGGCTGTGCACATACAGGGGGCTCAAATGGTTAACTTGGCATATACAGGGGGCATTATTTCAGCTGGAATGTCCTGATTTGTGCGCAACAAAAGAGACAAAGTTTCTAGTTTAATATAGGCAGAGTTTTTTTAGAATGGGTCAGTATGCTGATCGGCATACTTACCCATTTATTTTCAGAACAGCTCCCCAATGGACACTTCGCATCCACCATCCGTGATTAACCTCTCCGTGGACATTTAGGGTTAGGAGAAAGGTTAGGCTCTGGGGAAGGGAGGGTTAGGGTCATGAAGGGGCGGTTTAGGGTTAGGGTCAGGCTGCAGGGATGGGAGACTTAGGCTGTGGGGAGGGAAGTTTAAGGGTTAGGCTATGGGGAGGGGAATCTTAGGGTTAGGCTGTGAGGAAGGGAGGGTTAGGGTCAGGCTGAGGGGAAGGGCGGAATAGGGTCAGGCTGTGGGGAAGGAAAGCTTAGGGTTAGGGAAAGGATTAGGGTTAGGGTAAGGATTAGGGAAAGGGTTGGGGTTATATTTTATACTTACGGTGCTCCAGGGATCAATTGCATTGCCTCTTCAAAAGCAATCAATTTCCCAGCTAGTTCAGAACTTGCTGGGAGAGAACAGCCCTTTGAAAATAGGGCCATTCTCAGTGGGCACCCACACCCGATCTGGGGGCATGGCAGTTTGCCCCTGTCCCTGCCAAAACCTACTTTCTCTCTATACATTAATACAATTCAGACAGGTTGAGGATTTGCTCTTTGACTATACTGGTTATGACATAAACAGTGTATATGATGTCACGCAGCTTGAGTGTAAAAGTTGGTTCCTGAAAGTTAGTCAGTTTATAAGGACTAGGTCTCAGTTAAAAAATATGCATAAAAACTAAGGACCGTATTCACAGTTAAGAGTGAGTTAGGCTGCAGACAGAACCGCACCAAACTCACTCGTCCTGCCCCAAACCCGCCCCTCTTCTTTATAGGTACCTTATGGTACTTACAGGTGCCATAGGGCTACCTTATCTTACCATGCAGAGATTCCTTCTTAAGAAGGAAACTATGCATGGACAATTCCTCTCCCCACCTCCCCCCACCCTCCCCGGCTAATCTAAATTCCTCCCCCCTCCCACTTTTACCTAAATACATGATGCCGCCTACTACTCCTTGCGGTCTTTAAAGACCACATGGAGGCAAACTACGTACCTAACTGGTACATAGATTGCGTAAATGGAAATATATACACATACACACAAACACACACATTTATTTTTAGAGATTGATCCATGTTAGATTTTCAGAGAAGTGTAAGGATTACGATTTTTAAATTTAGGAACTAAATAAAAATATTTTTATCTTGTCAAAATTTTGCACTGCAAGAAGAAGGGGTAAATGTGTGGATAAATTTAGAAGTGAGTGTACTTGGATTATTAAGGTAATATTTAATGACTTCATATTCTATGTGCAATAGGGATGAACATAAGTATTTATTTATTAGTTAGTTTTGTATACTAGTACTATCATTTATCATCCTATATTTGCACACATCAAAGTAAAATAACTACTTTTTAAACACATTTGATTTTACTTACTCAGAGTCTTCACACATATTATCTTTTGATTACTCTGCATTGCTTTCCTCCTAATGAGCTGATTTTCTGTACAGAATTCAACCTCAATGTCTGTATTGTTTGGAATTTCATTTGGTAGAATAATAAATAGTTCACTGGGATTCTGTACAGTAAAAAAAGGAGATTAAAAGTTATAATAACATCAACAATAATAATAATAATTATTCTTTTAGAACTATGCTCTCCATTCCGACAATTTCATTATCTGATAAATAGAGAGACTGATAACTTACATTTTAAGGGACACTTTTGTGCACTAGTTAAAATGTTTAACTTGTCACAATTATTTCAATTACTCTGGTAGTACAATAAAATATATACACATTATTTTCTATTTTTGATTCTTCCAGTAAGTAAAGGGTAGCCACTTTCAATTGCTTTTTGAGCAAGTTAAGTTTAACTTGTTGGGCAGAAACTCACCACCTGGGTAAGGTAACACAGTATTATTTATATTAAGGCATGGGGAAAGACCCATGAGGAAGGAAACATAAGGTGATTTAAATTTTGAGGTACTAAATTTTAGAAAAGACTATGGCAGCATATCAGAGGCAAAAGAAAACAGATAAGTGATTAGGAGAGGTCAGGAGAAGAAACAATGAGGACAGAAACTTGACAAGATCAAAAATGAAGAACAGACAGAAGAGACAGAATCAGCTGAAGTGTATGACAATAGATGTCATTATTTGCAGAAGATTTATTTGTTGTTTGAATACATTTTAGACTGTTATTTTAAATCATAATTGTTGTAAGGATATCAGAGTACAGTGCATTTCTTTTTTTTCAAAAGATTTATTTGTTGTTTTAATACATTATTCCAATTTTAATTTGTTTTATTTTTAGTTTAAAGCTTGGATGAAATATATTTAATTCAAATTCTTACCTCACATGAAATTCTCTTTGGTAATATAAATGCAGATGGGATTTGCTTAATTGTTTTTTGATTGTGTCCACTACTTTCCCAAGTAAGTTCTTCAGTTGTATCCTTGTAATCTATAAATAAATAAAAGACAGGTTTATAGTGAAATCTAGAATGATTAAAGCCCAGTTTACCAGTTTACCACAGATGGCCTAATTTATAAATAAATGAAAAGCCAAAATATGAAAACTGAAAGTAAATTGTGTCATTGTGGTATTCGGGAACGCCACATCATCACATTATTGTCGGGTGTGGATCGCCACTGAGAGCGACTCTTTTTTGAAACGGCCATATTAGACACCCCATTTGTGTAGATGGATCTGAACCTGAAACTTCCTGCCCTGCCTCAGACAGGCAAGCACCAATTCCTATTTTACCAACCACAAATCTTATGCTAACCCTCAACCTAACTCTCCCCTTCCATTACCCCAACCCTCCCTTCTCCCAGCCTAACCTTAACCTCCCCCTTCTCTGATCCATTTCCTCCTCACAGCCTAATCCTAAGACTACCCTGCTACAGTACATACCACTAACATAGCTTGCAAAAGACTTACGATCACAGGACCCTACCTTAAGGTTTCCACACCGTCCATTGTAAAATGGTTGTGTGCTCTCCATACGCTTCTTACATAGAAACATAGAAAGTGATGGCAGATAAGAGCCACATGGCCCATCCAGTCTGCCCAGTTGTTTATTTAAAACTATACTGATCCTAGAACCTATTTACCCTCAATTTAGTTTGAGATTTAGGATACCCTTATATTTATCCCAAGCATCTTTAAACTGTTCTACTGTGTTAGTCTCAACCACCTCAGATGGGAGGCTATTCCACTTATCTATCACGCTTTCATTGAAGTATTTTTTCCGCACATTTCCTGTGAATCTACCACCCTCCAGTTTATATTCATGCCCTCTTGTTCTATTACACCTCTTCCTTCAAAAAATGCCCCCTCCTCTAGCCGGTCACAACCCTTGATGTATTTGAAAGCTTCTATCATATCCCCCTCTCCCTTCTCTGCTCCAAGCTATACATGTTTAGTTCCTCTAGCCTTTCTTGGTATGTTTTGTGACACAGGCCATGTACCATTTTACCTATGCATCCTATGTTCTTGTCAAAAAATATACGTGGGAATGACTAAACGTGCCCTACGTACACGTATTTATGAACATACACAAAATAAT
The DNA here is from genome assembly GCA_011038615.1 of Limnodynastes dumerilii. Classification (NCBI taxonomy): domain Eukaryota; kingdom Metazoa; phylum Chordata; class Amphibia; order Anura; family Limnodynastidae; genus Limnodynastes; species Limnodynastes dumerilii. The sequence continues at coordinate 39,210 of WWET01004532.1, read as the reverse complement.
GTTAATGCTGAGAAAGATAGACACAAGATGAAGACACTCACGAGTGTTGCACGACATTTCTTGCAGTGTCACAATAGTTCGTTGGCTGATTTTTTATTTTTTGGTTTATTAAAGGTGACTCCTCATATCAGAGGAGGTGACTTTGTATAAAATTTACAACAACAAGAATCAAGAATGATTTTTCTTCTGAATTCCATTACACCGAATGGACTAAATGAAAAGAACGAACTTGGCTCTTTTCTATGATGTCAGTATATCCTGGGGCTATAGTTGTCATCCTAATTAATTATATCCTGATTCATATCTGGCCATTTGGGTTATTTCTTATGTGCAGCATATATGTGCATTAAGTGCTTATATATAATTTCTATGCTATATAGATATATGTTCAGTATGTGTTATTCTTATCAAGATATATTGGGCCTTTAGTTTGAGGACTAGATTAATTTTGACATAATGAAGATAATTTTGCCACTAGTCTAATTTTCATAATATTTCGAATAATGCAGTATGTTCACATTCAGTGACATATATTTTTCTTTTATTATTTTGCTCATGACATTTATGGAGATATTCTATTCTTTATTTAGATCTAGTTAAGCCCATCTATTACTTGGCAGTATAAGCCGATGGAAACATTGTATTATTGGCTACATATTTAGCACTTTAATGTTTCAGCTTGATTGGATATTAGTGCACACATGATTATCCTGGTTATATATCTGTGAACATATCATCAATGTGTATCTGTGCCCCAGTTACTCTATATTAATCTTATTGACATGGCAATTTAATGTTGGTAATGTGAATTCAGACACTTCTATGCCCAATAAATACCTCTGGATCTTGTGATCAGCATTGGATATATTCTTAGAGTGAACTTACAATCTGTAACCATTGAATGTATTTGCCTTTTAATTGTAATATTAACATAAGTGTCCTCCGATTTCAGTGTCCACATGTGATTGGTTGGATACCACATATATACGCACGGTCTGCGACCAGCTACCATACTCACCTTTGAGGAAGCATTACAGCGAAACGCGCGTCAGGTGGTCTGTGAGGCGGCCCGTCTCCTCCTTCTTGCTTACTCCGGATTGTGATTGTGTCTGCTCCATACTTACCATCGGTGACCACGAGGGAAAATTAGCTGCTCTGCGGAGTGAAGTGCGTCCGTGAGGTGGTTTTTACTTTTTTTTTCCAGTTTTGTTTATTTTCCAGAGTAGGGTAAGTTCTGTGGTCAGATATATGAATAGGTGATGCCGCAGCGAAATTACCGCTACTCTCAGGACATTGGATCATATAAAGCCCACATTTCAACACACTCAGTTTATCTGTGGTGTGTGTACATTTGTTAACCTGGAAAACTGGTATAGCAGTCTATATTATTGATGTTTGGAACCATTCCCTGGTGTTACCATTATTGTTAGGACATTGCTGAGTCTGATTATGTAACAAGTTTATTTATTTGATATAGAATATCCACTAACGTGTTAAGCTGGTTATACATAAATTGGTTGATACATGTTTATAAATGTTATCATATCTTGCTAAGGAGATGAGGTTATTGGACCTGCATTTTTATTGACATATGTTTGTATTGATGTAGCTACTTTTTTAACTAAAGTTCGCTGTATTTGTTATAATAAAAATACTATGTTTGCAATTTGAAATTAGCCCAGACATTTGTGCACTTATTTATATACGGCTCTGTGTTTCTTTCTTTGGATTTATATGTTGTTTTGCCGTAGTAGTAGCACTGTCTGGTTATTGAGTATTTATAACTTAACAGTCTCATTATCTAGTGCCAGAACCTTTCTTTGCCTTTAAAATCAGCCAGACATCACTGGAGATTGAAAAGCGCCCCTTTGTAAATTTGGCAATTTTTTTTTGAAAAATACGCCGCCAAAGATTTTTAGGGGACATTTAAATCGCCCCTTAGTAAATGAGGCCCAAGATGTCAATACAGAAAAAATTAAAAACTTTGTTTACACTGTTCACACTAAGCAGCCTCAGTAGTTTAGTTTAGTACATTAACATATGCCAACATGGGCACATTTGGCTATATTTGTATTTTGTACTTGTATAAGACATTATATTGCACACTTTGGAATCATGGACTCCATCATCATCATCATTTATCATTTATATAGTGCCACTAATTCCACAGCACTGTATAGAGAATTTTTTGTTATTCACTTGACAACAGACACAGAGAGACACAGACTATGGTTTTAGTCAATAGCCAATTATATGTGCATGTCTCCAGAAACTAAGCTCTTTACAAACACATAAGCCTTGTCTGGGAATCTGTGAGGCAGAAGTTCTAATCACTTGAGCCACTGTAGGTCCTAAAGGCTTAGAGATTTTCCATATATTTTAAGCTTGCCCTCAGAAGCTAGGTTATTTTTTGTGTTGGATACCAGTAATTGGAAAACACTTGCTTACAAGGGATAATTCCAAGTACAGAACCCTGGGGTACTCCACTGGTTACCTTACCATCCTCAGAAGGGATTCAATTTACTACAACCCTCTGTTGTCCTGTAACCCAAAGTTTCCAGCTTATTTAACAGTCTGCGATGTGCCACAATGTCAAAAGCCTTACTAAAATCAAGATAAGCTATGTCTACAGCTCCCCTTTATCTAATACTTTAGTGACCCAGTCAACAAATTACATAAGATATGTTTGACATGGTCTTCCCCCAGTGAATCCATGCTGCTTGGGATCCTGTAAGTTACTGGATTTAAGATACTGTACAATTTATTCCTTTAACAGTGTTTCCATCAATTTTCCTACTACTGATGTTAGACTCACTGGTCGGTAGTGAGGTTTTACCCCTCCTGCCCCACCATTGGAAAGGCTTCCAGAATGGAAGTATCCTGAGAATCCAGATCTGCACTGGAAGTCTGTAGCGTGTGCATGCACTGTACCAAAATGCGGAAAATATAGGTCTAACATATAGCAATGTGGAAAACTCTAAAGGTGACTCCTTGTTACAAGCAAAATAGAAACATGTATTAAATAACTAGAGAAGGCTAAATATTGGATAACATTTAACAAAGAGAAATACACTAGACATTCATAAATATAATAATAATATTGGACATATAAAAGATATAGAAATAATACATTTTACAGGTGCGTGGGTCTCAGTAAAGAATAGCCTTTTTTTGAAAGGGCCATTTTCTTCCAGGCAGGATCGAAATGAGCAAAAGCAATTGATCATTCCCAGTACTAAGAGGCAGTGGAGAATGGTGAGTGTTTCCCAACCCTTCTCCTAATTCTTACCTTAACCCTTCCCTTTCATTACCCTAACCCTCTTGTCCCCATAGCCTGACACTAACATTCCCTTCCCTGCAACCTAACCCTAAGACTCCCCTCCCCACAGCCTAACCCTAAGACTCCCTTCCCCGCAGCCTGGCCCTTACAACTTGCCTCCCCTCAGATTGACTCTAAGGCTCCCCTCCCCACAGCCTAACATTAGAACTTCCCATATACTTACCTCCGGTCCGATGCCACAGGTATACAGCGGTGCGATAGGTCTGCAGCGGTAGTTTCTGAATTAATGAATGCGTAAGTATGCCGAACACCATGATTTCCCGTTCATTATTAAAAATTTTAGTAACATTTTTGCAATACAGATGAAAATGAACTTTTGGCTGCCTGCTTTTCAAATACTATTTTCTAACTGGAGACTGCGTCACAAATTACAGGAACTATCAAGAAATATCTATCAGAAATATGATTATTTCAAAAAAAGATAAATAATAATAAAAACATATATATTATATTAACCATAAAAATGTCCTAACCTGCCACCAAATTCAAATCTGTAATTGAGGCAAAATACCATTTACACCAAAAGGTTGGATCTTTCAAGCCTTGTATTTCCTGCTTTCTTACAGGAACCATCACATGACTGTGGTCAGCCAGTCACAGAGGGCTGAACATACAGGCAGGCTTGTGGAGACTTTTTTTTTTAAACAACTGCATTTTTATTAAGCTGAGTGGAAAAATGCCTGGGATGAGTGATATCAGGGGAGCAACTATAGTTAGGGGTGCAGTTTCTATGGGGCAACCATTCCCCTGCACTCACCTTTAATCCAATCCACCCTATTTTCAGCTCCTCGGCAGCCCCGCTGAAGAAACAGTCCTCACATGCCATTGCTGGAGCTACACACAAGGAAAGAAAGATCACAGCTAGACTGTCAGTGACGCAATGGGCCACCCATTTGGGGATTCTGGTAGACCAGAAACACCCAAATATCATTATTTTAATCAAAAAGAAAGAAAAAAACATTAACTTGGCTTTGTAGGTGCCATGAAAAGGGGCGTGGCTTCATTGACTTGTTGGCTAGACAGACATAGAGGAAAATCCCACCACAGGTCAGTTACCATAACAAGGGAGCAAGTTTCCCCAAACAGTGTGATGGACCCATGTAGCTATCAGTGTCACACACAGACAGTAGTCATGCATATAGGCAGGGATGATCAGCCAATAGGGTGACAAGGCTGCAGGGGTGATCAGCCAATAGGGTGACAAGGCTGCAGCCTCTATTCTGCCACTCATACAAGTGCTGAGAGCCATTAACCCTTAGGGCCAGATTTACTAAGCTGCAGGCTTGGAAAAGTGGAGATATGCCTATAGCAACCAATCATATTCTAGCTCTCACTTTCTTTTTACATACTAGAGAGGAGGGGAGAATGTCATCTGATTCCAAACCAGCAGCTTAGAAAATCTGTCCCTTAGTCTGATAAAAAGTACTAGGAATATACAGGTTAATAGCAGCTTCTATATTCCTCAGCATGTCCTGTTCACACGTTTTCCTCTCTATATATACAATAGTTTTTAGAATTATATAGAATTTATATATATATTTACTGTGAAAGGGACCATAGATATTGTTTTTTCATACGTTATATAAAAATAGCAATACGTGAGACTACATTTGATAAATGTTACAAAGTTGACACCATCCCAGCGATGGTGTAAGCATAGGGCTTGTTAAGCAGCCACCAGTTAGCCCTGCACGCAATATTTAAATGAGAAAAATGCCCCTTTTCTCATATAAATATTGTGGAACTTCCAGTTCCACAGGCGCAGGTCTGTTGGATGCGCAGGCAGACAGATGGGTACACTTGCGTCCATCTTTTTGTGCGCGCTCCTGATCTAAGCATGTGCAGTGCTCACTTTTGCTGCGCTTCTGTCTGAAAAAAAGACAGAAGCACAGCTCTGAATCAGGGCATAAGCGATAAAGGGATCCGTAAAGGCCCTGATAGTATACCTGAATAAGGAAGGATTAACAGATGCACAGTTACAACTACACGAGGTTTTACATTTGTCCACTCTTCCAAACTAAATTTCTTTAAACAGCATAAAGAATTATTTATGTAAAATCATCAAGTGGAAAGACAAAAGGTCCAAAAAAAGATTACTTACAATGATCTTGATGACTAGATAGATCTTTTTACAGAGTTTGTTGAATAAAAGAAAAGTTCATTTAATTTGGAATCCCTCAATCATCTTTTTAATATACATAAAATATATTACTACATATCAAATAAATTCAATTTTAATCCACAACAATCTAAAAAATTGGATAGATTAATTCTATAGAGGAACTTCTAGAAAATGTTTCAAAGGGAAGAAATATCCCACATATACAAGCATAGTGTAAGCCCTTCCAAACACAAGTTTTGAAAGAATTGATGTTCAATACTTGTTTGATCATCAAAGCAGTAGAGTTGTTATTCAGGACCTCTACAAATACATGTCAAACACATAACACCAACTGCAAGTTAAGAAAAGTATAATTAACTGGAATTGAACAAAATAAAACATGTGTTGTATGAAATCACTAAATAGCTCTAATATATAACTGAATCTCAATACAAATCATGCAGTCAGTGCATTTCTAAACAATTTAGTTATGAGCTTTACTAGATTGGCCATCAGTATGCAAAGACATAGAAATTGTATATGCTGTATAGATTAACTATAGCTCTTCTGTATCTATGCTGCACATTATTAACTTGAGGTGGCGGTTAGAAATCTAACATTCAATGCAATTTAACAGACTTGAAGTTTCAACACCTGGTGAAGTATTAGTATAGTTCCACTATGAACTAGTTGGATGTTCCAGAGTTTGGAAGTAAGGGCAAATCCACGTTATATTGTAAAGGAAGGCACTTCCATCTGAAAGACAGACGGATGTGCAGCTCTGGATCAGCACCAGTACACACCAAAAAAAGAGACGGTAAGTGCACATGTAACACACCAGCCAATTCCTAATTAGTCTGCATTCCATTGCTTCTGGACAAGCAAGGTTCCCAGGACAAATCTGCAGTGATGAGAGGTGAGTATTTCTCCAACCCCAACCCAAATCCTCACCCTAACCCTCTCCTTTCATTACCCTAACTCTCCCTTCCATGCAGCCTGACCCCAAGACTCCCTTCCCCACAGCCTGACCCTAGGACTGGGCTCCCTGCAGCCTAACCCTAAGACTCCCCATAGACTCCCTCACCTGTCCGGTCGGTGGGCCTGTGGCGGTGCGATGGGTCTTCGGTGGAGGTTTTGGAAATAATGAATAGGTAAGTATGTCTAAAAATAAATTTAGGCATTTCAAAATAGAGACATATGAAAATGAGCTTTCGCCTGTCTGTATTTTGCTTATAGAATTTTCTTTTGCTCAGAAAGCATCCCTTTTTATTTCTGTTTTTGTTTTTTTCATTTAATTACCCCCTTTTATTTTTTACTGTTTTCTTGTGTTACACTGCTTTCGTGTTTTATTCTTTAACTATATAAGTTTTGTCAAAATGATCTCCCGCGCGGGGCATTCGCAACCAAAATGCAAGCCTGGCTGCCAGTGGCCGCCAAGCTTGCAAAAAAAAAAAAAAAAAAAGTTAAATTTTTTTTTTTTAAATAAAAATTTTAAAGCGCGGGGCCCCGGGACCCGCAGGGCCATAGGCGGTCGCCCATACGGCCTATGCCGTGGGCCGCCTATGAGTGTATATTATGGTAATCAATTGCAGTTTAGTCAGACACCATGTGTTTCGCATAATATCATCTATCATTAATGATGTCTGAAATTTGGTTTAATGCATTTAATGAGTTTTAGCACAAAATGGATGCGCTATACATCCTATGCAGAGAGTGTAAGTGCTTCACGGAAGCACAGGCACATTTCTCTGCTATTGCGCCTATTTAAATGAGAAAAACACCCCTTTTGTCATTTAAATATTGCAAAACTCCTTGTTGCATTAGTGCAGAGTAGTCATGATGCTGACATAGGCATATGCTTTGAAAAAGTCCCAGCACGGGACGAAACGCGTAAGCGAGACTCACACACCACGTGCAAAGCCCCAGCTGCTACTATCACAAGGCAATTGCATCTAGCGGTCTTCGGTCCGTGGCACAAGAGAACGGCGAGTGGCCTCCACTCCGTTCTCTGTTCAAGTCCCACGGAGGAATTCATTCCTTACCCTGGACTCAGGCACAGACTTGCCAAGACAGCAGTGAGTACCTCAATTGAATTGCACGAAATATACGCTCCATTTGCATCACTCTGGAGCGCTTGTCTATAGACCTGCTTTGGAACTGTGTTAACTTGCCGTTGTCCTATTACCATCTCTCGGAGGTTATATTCCCTCTAAGGACCCCAGTTTCAAGCAGTAGCACTTAGCCCTACGTGCTATACCTCGGAAACTTCTCCCATTTCCAACCTGGGAAGAACCTTTATCTTCCGAGTAAAAGGCACTCAATACATCTCTAGAGACTTGGACAGTGCTCTAATATCTATACCCATATCTATACTTCACAACAGTGCAACATTGGGGACTCACCTGGTTTTATGAGTATTATTATGCATGCTTAATCATAATATACAGCTGTGCACATTCTCAAGTTTATCTCATGTATTTTTTAGTGTTTTTTGGTTTATTTTTTATTAAATTTTGATTATATTTTATCACTGCTCTGTAAATTATTGTTATTACATTGTGTATTCTAAGTGTTCATTTAGTAACTTTAGCTCTTAGCGCTGGGGTCTTAGCTTTTTCTTCTGACATAGGCGGGTGGGCAGGCTTGCACCCATCTTTCCGTGCTCGCTTTCGTTCTGAGCTTGTGCAGTGCTCATTTGGGCTGCACTTCCATCTGAAAGACAGACGGATGTGCAGCTCTGGATCAGCACCAGTACACACCAAAAAAAGAGACGGTAAGTGCACATGTAACACAAGTAATACATCTACTTAATCCAGTATTAACATCACATACATAAGCAGAGGCTGTGCAATTTATTCTAGTTATTCTGAATTTCTCAATAAATATAACTTTTAATGTGTGTACATTAAAAGACATTGTAAAGTTCTTGTGCATATGATATTAATAATGGATTAAGAATATGTGTTATTTTAGTTACATGTGTGCCAAATTCTTTTTCTTGGATGTAGGTTGGCGGTCAGAACCAGCCAATTCCTAATTAGTCTGCATTCCATTGCTTCTGGACAAGTAATCGAAGGTTCCCAGGACAAATCTGCAGTGATGAGAGGTGAGTATTTCTCCAAACCCAACCCAAATCCTCACCCTAACCCTCTCCTTTCATTACCCTAACCCTAACTCTCCCTTCCACGCAGCCTGACCCCAAGACTCCCTTCCCCACAGCCTGACCCTAAGACTGGGCTCCCCGCAGCCTAACCCTAAGACTCCCCATAGACTCCCTCACCTGTCCGGTCGGTGGGCCTGTGGCGGTGCGATGGGTTTTCAGTGGAGGTTTTGGAAATAATGAATAGGTAAGTATGTTGAAAAATAAATTCAGGCATTTCAAAATAGAGACATGAAAATGAGCTTTCGCCTGTCTGTATTTTGCTTATAGAGTTTTCTTTGCTGAGAAAGCATTCCTTTTTATTTCTGTTTTTGTTTTTTTCATTTAATTACCCCCTTTAATTTTTTACTGTTTTCTTGTGTTATACTGCTTTTGTGTTTTATTCTTTAACTATATAAGTTTTGTCAAAATGATCTAGCATAGTTGTACATCGTAATTAATGGCCCTGTCTGTTGCATCTACTTTTTTGGGGACTCATATGATGCAATCATCTAACCAAGGCATTCTAGTAACATGGTACTTTAATGTTATTGATCTGATACATATGGTCCAATGTTTAGATGACGATTGGGCGAATGTGCCCTAGAAAATATTTTACATACCTATTTTAACCATAGTCACTGATACTGGGATGTCAAAAATCTATATACCAGATGCAATGTTCTAAGCTTCCCGCATCATAAATCTCTTTTCACTGTGAAACCTTTTGAGAAACGACTCACTCAATTAATTACTGAAATCAGCATGTAATAACTCTCCTGTGTCCTCTCTTATTATTTTATCAGGGAACATGAAAATTCCAGGCAAAATAAACTCTCCAAAAGAACACAAAAAGAGCATTTCTGCGTTATGTTTGTAATATTGACTTTTTTTTTAAAATCAAAATCATAATAAAAAAGTCTTAAAGTAAAATAACCAGAATAAATAAGACAGAAGCTCCTACTAGTGAAACATGAAGCTTTCGGCTTATCCAAAAAGGAGCTTGTTAACACAATGAGTATTACCCAAACATAACTCAAATGTGTTCCATAGCTTTGTTTTATTTTATTTTTTGTTGCAGGCTGCCACAAACCCATAAACATAAAAATGTAATTTAATTTTTACTTGTTCGATGTCTATTCTTATAAAGCAAATAACTGTTCAAGGCATTATTTCCTGGTCAATTCTATACCAATAAATTATGTGTGATTGCAACTCATAAAATATTTATTCATTTTGATTACTACATTGACAAATGACCTGTCTGCTTCATACATAATTTCATTAGTTGTTGCCAGAGGAGTAGCGAGGGTGGAGCCGGTGGAGCTTGTGCTTCAGGCACTGGCAGACCAAAGGGGTGCTGCAGAGCACAGCCAAGTGCCATCTCCAGATCCCTAGTATACTAGTATTACATGTGGAATAATATAATTGGTCTGGGAATGACACATATTATAATATATGTGGGTTATATTATGGGTCTGGGAATGACAGACTATATACTGTATATATTCCCAAACCCTAATATAAACCACATATTATAGTATGTGTTATTCCCAGATCCATAATATACCCCACATGTGCTTTATATAGTGTGCCATGTGTAATGTAAGGGAGACAGGAAGGGGGATGTGTAAAGGAATGAGGGTAGGGAGAGAGATGTGTAATGTAAAGGGGACAGGGAGACAGATGTGTAATTGTAAAGGAGACAGGAAGGAGGGATGCATAAATGTAAAGGGGACAGGGGGGGAGTGTATTGGAGAGGGGGCCCAATAAGGCAGGTTTGTCATTAGAGGGGAGAAACTTAAAGGCAGATATGTAACAGAGGAAGAGAAATAAATAATGAGGAAGGGGAAGGCAGCTATATATTATTTTCTCCACAGACTCAGTGTAGTAAGAATCAACAAGAGGCAAGAAGAGAAGAACCCAACTATCAATATTTGTTTAATTAAAAACAACACTTCCTTTTTGCCAGCAAATGTTTGGGAACATACTAACTCCAATTCAAAGCCCACGACACTATGGGGGGGCGCCATAACGTTCACTTGCTCTGGGTAGCATTAATCCATGCTACACCTCTGGTTGTTGCTTCTTGCCTGCATGACTGTGAGCCGACATTCCAGACATGCAGTATCCTCAGATACAAAAAAAGAAGCCCTGTAAGTGGCTGGTGCTTAAAATATATTTGCAAATGTATGTAACAAATTTCTTTCAGTTTTATTTTAAAGATAGAAAGTTATGGTTGGTTACTAGCTAATTGCTGGTTAATTGCAAGAATGCTGGGGTGTCTTTTGTATCTGTGTAGACTCCCCAACACCTGCTCTATATTAACTTATACATTGATTTGAGAAACCTCCATTTTGTGTGTTTGTTTTAAAGCTTGTCTGTGATAGCAGCCGACAGGGGGTGCTGTCTCAAAGTGGCTGTTTTGGAGACTTGGGGACCTCTGCAGTGGGGTGAGCTCTCAATTTAAAAATACATGTTAATATATGACCCAAAGTTGGGACTCTGACAGTATTAGAGTTAGGACCACCAAACCTGAGAAGCCTTGTAAGTAGCTGGTGGCTTATCATATATCTGCAGATGTATGTAACAAATTCTCTGACTTTTATTTTAAAGATAGAATGTTATGGTTTATTGCTGGTTAATTGCAAGAGGGCTGGGGTGTCTTTTTTGTATCTGTATAAATTCCCCATACCTTGCAGAACCTTCTCTATATTAACTTATTAAATTGATTTGAGTAACCTCCAATACTAATAAGTCTGCATGTCTATGATATCCGTTCTTGTTCTAGGGGCACATTCATCCCCACTGAATCCACACCTATATACTCATACATGCACCTCTGAGTTCCATAGCAGCTGCAAAACTATAGTTAAAGTACTGCATTAAGTTGTAACAGTATTTGTTAGATCTAAGGAGTTTTTAGCATAGAGGACCAGATTTAGAAGTGTAAGTAGGCATGTAAGAGGGAAGTGCACGCCCCTGTCACCCCCCTTATCTTCTCCGCACGAATCTGCACTGCTGCTCTCCTCCCCCGGCACTTAATTAACATTTCTAACCCCACCTGATTCTTAAGTGCTGGCCCCTTCTACGGAAGTTCTGCCCTAAGGAACAAAGTGCTAGATCCAGACTTAAGACGCAGCTTGTAAATAATAGAGGAAAGTTACTCCTGCTCTAAACCATGTTGATTGCATGGGAGTCATATTTCATCTGTTGCAAACAGTGTTAGAGTTTAGAGGTGATGCTTCCCTGACCAAGTCTAAATAACAGTGTAATAGTAAAGCTGGTCAGTATCTGTGTGCAGTAAGCAATTCAAAGATATATCCCTGCATGCGTACAATTTACTTGACTCCCCCTGAAATCAACATGGTTCTGCCCAGGAGTATCTTTTTTCTCTTAATTACAAGCTCCTTCTTAAGTCTGGATCCAGCCCTAAGTTCTGTACTGTAGAAATGATGGCATATAACATCTGGCGTGTGCATGCGTCTATGTTAGATATCAAGGGGACTTGCGAAAGTCCCCTTAGGTACGTAATTGTGAATCAGGGCCAGAGTATGTAAAAAGTGCTGCATTTACTCACAATAGAAGTGACTTTTAATATCTATTGATGCTTTGGCCATAGAATCAGCTGGTTGCCAAATAAAATAAATGTCTATGATTTTTCCAACCTCAGGAATCCTCTGATGTTAGAAGCAGGTTTCCTAGGAGGGTAATCATGCGGTCCGTGTCATAATTCAGTTGTGTGTTATGGTTTTAAAACAGGGAACCTTATTTTTATCTAGAGCATGTGTCAATGATTAATATTAGATTAATGGAAATTAACAAATGAGGAAGTAAGAATGTAAATTAATGAAACGTTTTGCAACCAGTGGAACCTTCATCACTAGCTTTAAATAATGAATGTGTCATCACCATGAATTGTTTTCACAGACCTTTTAAATGTCTTGCTAGTCGATGAAACCCATTTGTGTTTAAAATATCTAGGGCCAGATTTACTAAGCTGCGGGTTTGGAAAATTAGAGATGTTGCCCATAGCAACCAATCAGATTTTAGCTGACATGCTCTAGTATGTAATAGGAAAGTGAGAGCTAGAATCTGATTGGTTGCTATAGGCAACATCTATACTTTTTCATACCCACAGCTTAGTAAATCTGTCCCTTAGGGCTGTATTACTGGGTGTGGCTCGCTGCTGAGAATGGCCCTTTTTTTGAAAGAGCCGTTTTCAAGACCCCATTCCCTAAGATGGGGCTTGTCAGAAATGTCCTGCCCCGCCACAAACAAGTAAGCTCTCTCTATTTCCCCACGTACCACTGCAGCTCTTAATCTCTAAACAGAAACTATATATACAGAAAGTGTACAGCCAAGCATACTGCAGCTACATTCCCATATATTTTCCCTTACCCCAGCAATCCAAATGCAATTGCAAGGTACTACATTCTTAAGTATAGTGGAAATAGTCTTCTGTGAGTGCTTCATTGACAATGTGAATGTATTAAAAATATAGTAATAACAGTTTTGTCATTTTTAGTGATATTCATACATTGTCAGACAAATTGTTGAGTGTATGAATGTTGCAAAATAGGACATTCTAACTTATATACGATACCTGGCTCAGCTGTCTCCAGTGATGAGGCCTGGTGAGTCCTCTGTCCTTCTCTACACTAAAGTTGACGTCATCACGTTAGAGTCAGTGTAGAGAATGATACAGGAGCTGGTGCCATTTGTTCCTTGCGTCTCTCTGCAGCGCTGCTATAAAGGGTCACGGTGGATGGAATAATGGGGAGTACAAAGGTAGTGGTTGTTTTGCGTTGGTTTCCTAAACCATTGAGTCCCATAGCAAATGCACCCCATGCAGGGGCGTTTTTAGAAATGAAGGGGCCCGTCTGCAGACCTCCCCAGACAGACCCATCTCTTCTTTTTCTCAACCCCATCTATATCTATACACACGGTGACGGTCTCCACTAGCCTACCGTTCCCAACAGTTCACTCTGCGCGCGGGCGTCACGTGGGGATGTCAGGCGTGCGTGCACTGCGCAGCCTCACGCTCTGCAAACAGAAGAG
>WWET01004531.1:90685-103382 GCA_011038615.1 Limnodynastes dumerilii | reverse complement strand
ATACCCCCAGGGTGCATCACTGGTCATAATTCATCTGTTGCAAACAGTTTTAGGGTTGAGAGGTGATGTTTCCTATCCCAAATATAAATAACAGTGTGATAGTAAAGCTGGTCAGTATTTGTGTGCAGTAAGCAATTCAAAGATATATCCCTGCATGCAAAGAATACAATTAACTTTAGCCCCCCTGCAATCAACATGGTTTAGCCCAGGAGTAACTAATTTCAAGCACTTACTTAAGTCTGGATCCAGCCCTTTGAAACAGAAGTCTTCAGACAGTTAAATGACAATAGCACATATAAAAAAATAAAAAAACAATCTCACCATCTAAAATACAGATGGAATATACCCAACTAGTCAATAAATACTATGACAAAGGGGTTATAACTAAGAACGAAAAAATATTCTCAACAGTAAAAACACCAGTTTTACCTGTGTTCTACATACTCTCAAAAATCCACATAAACATAGAGAAACCACCGGGAAGACCTATAGTGTCTAGGATAGATTCCATTACAGTTAACTTATTCCAGATGGTAGACTTCACCCTCCAACCATTGGTTTCCAATACTAGGTCCTATATAAAAGACACTTTAGCAGTAATTAACACCGTAGAGAAAATAGAATGGCAGGAATCATATTATATTGTTACTGCAGATGTCTCATCTCTAAACACCATTATCCAACATAGAGATGGGATAGAGGGAATGTCACCCTTTTTTAAATCAAATGAATTTTGATTGTAATGATTTTGTCATAGATAGTATCCAATTTATTCTAGATAATAATTACTATTATTTTATGGACACCTTCTATATACAGGTAATGGGGACTGCAGTTGGGGGGAAATTCATCCCCAGCTATGCAAATTTATTCATGGCAGCTTGGGAAAATACATATGTATGGGAGGGTCACAATTAGGGTATGTGCCTTAAATTATGGGTACGGTACATAGATGATGTCCTATTTATATGGACAGGCCCCACAAAACACCTGGAAGATTTCTGAACACATTTAAATGACAATACTAATATCAGATAACATTTGACATCATCAATACTTTTTGATCTCACTATTTATGCAGATAATAAAAATCTTAACACTATTAATTACATAAAACCCACAGATAGTAATTCCTATATTGATGAAATAAAAAATGTTCCCAAAACCAACTTCAGAGAATCCAATGGAATTGTCACAATAAGAATGATTATATAGAACAAGCAATAAAAACAGAAAAGGGTTACGAGGAATTAGAATTAAACCATGCCATATAAACAATAGGATCACAAGATAGAGCTATTCTACTTAGCAAAGGAGAAGAAAAGAAAGTTTCCAAAAACATGGACTGCTCCATTCATTTTATTGCTCAATACTCCTCGGAACACAAAATTATAGAAAACATATTTAAGAAGACTTACTTCAAAAAGTTCCCTTTTTATGTAAGATCAACCCCCAAAATGCCAATATTTATATATACCAAAGCCAAAAAGTTAGGTAACCAACTAACTAAGAGTGCACATAGGAATACAAAAGAAAATATAACCAACATTACTTCTAAGGGCTTCTACAGGTGTGGCACTTGTGCCATATGCAGAATGCATACAAAATAAGAATCTAAAATAAAGTCCTTTGAATCTACACAAACCAAAGAGCAGAGGGGAATTTTAAGAGCAATGGGGCTTTGCTTCCCCTCTGCCTGCAAAGATGGGCAGGGGGAAGCATTTAAATTATACAGTGTGAGATAGAAATCCCACTTACTTACTCAGACAGACCGCTGATCTGCAAGTGTGACATAACTTTCATCACATGCTGTGAACATTGAGGGGCTAAACCACATGCACATACAAACTGGTACACAACAAGCATCCCATTTATCTGAATGCAAAAAATGGACAGACTGCATATTATCCCAACAGGTTGCAGTGACAGTTGCGTTCATGTCTAGTTTCCCTTAATTGCGTGAGCATGATTTCTGAGCATGTGCAGTATGAAATTGCGCCATTGGGCATGAGTAATCCATTGAAAAGTCAGGAATTCTAATTAGGGGCATATTCAGAGATCCGTTTTATTAAAGGTATGCAATTATAGGCATGGCCGGAGCAAGGAAACACCCACCAACAACCCTCTCCCCTCTCCCTGACATACGGTCTGTGACTTACGAGTCCATAGACCATTCTGATCTTTCCATGTGCACTTACAGTACCTGAGTATATGTGCTCCGTCCATGCGATTCTTGATAACCGCGCCTCCAAGCATTCATTTAAATGCCTCCCCCCCACCCACTTTTATGTAAATTTTCCTGTACGTCTGATTTCTGTGCGTATGTCCCCAAGTGCGATTCACATGTACGTTCGGCACTTCCATGTACGCAGGCACTTCCATGCGTATAGTCAATGTAAACTAGCTCAATAAAGTTACTATTTATGTGTATGTTGAACCAATTCTAAAAAT
This sequence comes from Limnodynastes dumerilii, assembly GCA_011038615.1. NCBI lineage: Eukaryota > Metazoa > Chordata > Amphibia > Anura > Limnodynastidae > Limnodynastes > Limnodynastes dumerilii. The sequence goes on along the minus strand of WWET01004531.1, from coordinate 100,931 downwards.
ACACACGGAACTTCCCTCAAAAATGAATCTCTGAATACGGCCCTAAGCGATTATTTTAAATATTGCCTTAAAGTATTCTTAAGAAAAGTGCAACAAAAATAATACTCTTTACCAAAATAGAATACGTGGACGATACATTGAACCATCTCTTGGCATAAGTAGTAGGAACATACAGGTAAATGCATGGGGTAAAAAATTATGAAAAAACTATAGGAAGCTATTTAGCGAGACATTACAAACTAAGTGGGATGGTGCAACAGACCCTGACAGTTTATTTTCTTCTTCCGTATCTTCTATGCTCTCTTGAAATGCCATATTCTCTTTTGAGTTCCTGCTCTGTTGCTTTCAGTTTATGACTGTCTGCTCCTACTCAAAAAAGTTAAGCATAAAAAGAGAATGTCTTGCCACAACACCCAGGCTCATATGGATGAGACAGCTTCTAAAGGGGGAGAGGGACATTATTATCAGGGATTAAACAGAAGATGCATCACTATAAATTATCAGGGAAACTACCAACAGCAGTAACTAGCAACTTCAACTTGATGTGGTTTGCCAATACGATCGTCTTTTTGTGAAAGACCATCATACTACAGCTGAATGCAGACTACATTGTAGAAAGTGGCGATGATGCGACTCCTAGGGGGTCATGCGCCAAAAGGTAAGTGTTTTTGGCTAACCTTCCCCTTAACCCATTGCTAACCCTAACCATCCATTTCCCACAGCCTAACCCTAACCTTCCCCTTCTTCTTTGGCCCTAAACCCTGCCCCACAGCCTAACCTAAAAGTCCATGCCTTGCAGCCTAACCCTCCATGCTGCACAGCCTAGCCCTAACCTTCCCCTTAAGCCATTACCCTAACATTATACCCACCACAGCCCCCACAGCCTAACCCTAATATACCCACTACAACCCACTGTAGCTTTTAGGAACGGGGAACTAGGTTCCCGTTCTCAATAGCAAGTTTCAGTTTCCAAATTGATTTGAACAATGATACAGTCACCATTCAGCTGGTGCTGTGTCATAATGTTGTAACCATCTATTCACATTTGGTAACTGGGTTTTTTTTTTTATTTGTGAACTGAAACTTGAAATTATTGATTTATTATATCTGTTTACAAACAGGATAATTCCGCTTCTATTTAAGAATTCCACATTCATAACCGTAGTTGGTGTTACTTCTTGTATGATATACAAATGTTTAAAGGTCATTTTGGAGCATCAAATCATCTGAAATTGATTTTGACTTTGTGTATAAATATTTTGGTGACTGTATTTAAAGTTAGAGCTTAATGATGGATTCTCCGTACATAGATACAAATGCAGCACAGCTGTATAACAGTTACATAAAAAAGAACACAAAAATGTAACCTTAATTTGCTATGCCACAAATAGTATAAGCAGTTTTTCTTGTCCCACAGACTGATCTGATTGTAATTAGCTAACACATCTATTGATCATTAAATGAGAATTTCTCTGTCCTGTTGTGTTTAGTCATTTTCTTTAACACTCTTCTCTATAAATTGATATCCAGACTTGCTTCAATTTCAGACAGTGTGTGACTACAGTCTCCTTAGTGGCTACAGTACATTCATTATTAAGGAAATTTGAATTTCCACAAATCAAGTGTCATTTAATTAGCCATTGCCCAGGATATCAGTAGTCCTACACAGCTGCTAGGAATAGTTAATGATTATGACATAGTAGTTGATGGCTTTTTGTTACTAATGAATCCTTACAAGCAAGTCTCACAATGGTAATGAAGCCTCACAAATATAATGAAATGATATTTCATCTGATGGAAATCTACATTTACATTAGCAATCCCTTTCTAATGAACTTTGTATTCCGTTTGCTCCATTCAGTGGAATGTTGACATGTGCAATGGATGCGCAGTACCAAGAATTCCGCATCGGAACGCAGTCGCCTAACGTTGTGTTACGTGCAAAATCCAGTCTCTGCATAGGGGGGCTGGCACATTCACAATGCATGTGTTATACTCATGGTGGGTGGACAAACATATTTGAATCATACAGTAAAGGCTTGGCTCATACGTACAATCCAGTATTCCGCACAAACACAACTAAAGTTAAGGAACAGAAGTACAGGGGATTGCACTATTCTCCTAAATGCAGAAGTGAGGATGGCAAATTCTGTATACTACCCTCCATTGTGAAGTCTAACGTATGGCATATGCATGTAGTTTAGGATCAGTTCCTTTGGTGTTAACAAGGGAGCATAGATCAAGGGTAACAGGCGTTAGTTGAACAAAAACCTGGGCAAAGGGCTATTATACTCAATAATTTAAAAATATTAAGTTAAATATTTAGACCAGACAATGCACAATTACAATTGTAAAGGAAGTGCAACACTTCACTATCAAATAAGAGAGGAAAGAAGTCTCCAATGCATAGCTTCTGTGCAGTTTAGTAATAATTGAGACTACAGAGGAGCGGAGACGCCTAAGGTGAAAGATTACTGGTGCAGTGGCAATTAGTATGTAAGTAACTTATTTATTGTATTAGGGTTAATTGTTTTTGAAGGCACTGACAGGGGTTAGAGTGAGAGGTCTAAGACAGTGCAATCCCAAAAAGTGGTATACATTACCCATCAAACCTTCTTCTGACTCCCCCTCTCACTGCTTGTTTTCCTGTTAGCAGAAATGGTGACTGTTATAAGGAAACAGTAGAGTCTTTAAATTGAAGTGGAGGCATTTAATAAAATAACTTTAGAAATGGTGTGAATTTATCATCTATTATATCATATTTGTATGAATCATTAGACTGTGTATTATACAATTTTTTAAAATGAAATGGTGAATTTAGGTGTCATGGTAATATACTTATCAATGGTACAATAAAATATTTGACTTGTTTATAGTTATAATGTAGAATAGGCAAAATTGAAAGATCATACTTTTTTGTACTAATCAAATAAAACCTTAATCCTATCCATAACTTCTGAAATCACAAGAAGGAAACTTTTATTGTGTTGAAGTATAACTTTTATGTTTTCTTAAGTGAGAGGATCGTTTCTATGAATTGTTTGTCATGAATGCTTCCCCTTGTTTCTTTTCCAGCTGAGTAATTTGAAAAAGGTCACTTTTGTTGATGTGTCAGCAAACAAATTCTCTTCTATTCCAATTTGTGTCTTACGAATGTCAAGTTTGCAGTGGTTGGACATCAGCAGTAATAACTTAAAGGATCTTCCACAAGACATAGACAGGTAAATTCTGTAAATCTGATTTATACACAAAAGCAATGTTAACAATCATAGGAATGGGTGTCATGTTTTAGTGAACTTGAACATATTACAATGTATAGAAAAAAACATTAGCCCTAACAGTAATAAAGTGCTCTTGATTTAAATATTGCTTTATGAAGTGGTTAAGTGGTTTAACTGAAAATGTATAAATGATGGTATTATAATTTAGAAGCTAATGTAAATGAGTGCAATGAATGAATATAAGTTTTCCATGAAAACAATATGGCATACCACTGGACACAAGTCGAGTTCAAGCATATAGAAAAAGAAATAGAAGAATAAAACACAACTTATACATGATGGAGATACATGGAGTTTTATAAGACATTGCATCACAGGAGTAAGCATTTGTCAGTGGCAATATTTTCCATTTACATAGGAATGGCAGGTAAAGCACTCACCTGTTCCCTGCCACCAGTCAGTGCTGGACTCCCACAGTGTCCTCTGACTTGCATGCCGTCATGTACATATGATGACATGCATATTATCCATGTGAGGTGTGCTACATGCAGTACTGGCAGACACTCTCCTGTTTCCTAGTGGTGTTCTGGCTGTTTCCACAGCAACTAGGGCATCAGCCTATCAAAACCAATAAGGAGGGTTTCTAGCCAATCAGTGGCTAGCAGTGTCTTTTTAAGAACTAACAGCATTTCCACACAATGCTGGTTATAGTGTCTTGGTCACCATAATGCTCACCTGCTCTCTGACTCTCTGGATCTTGTACTTCGATTTTTGTGTGAACCCTGTGTTACCCTGTCCTTGCATTCCTTGTCTCTGGTGTCCTGTGCTTTTTAGTCCTTGTATTCTTGACTACTCTCCTCTTGTCTATCCTCCCCTGGTTCCCATTCCCTATGAGCCTGTTAACCCTCACCCTTGTAGTGAGAGGATGTATGTCTGCTGTGTGAGAGAGAGCTCCTGTCTCAGTTTTATGTCATTTGTCCCTTGACTGGTTCCACCTACTCTGTTCCCCAGTTTCCTCTACCATCTTGCACTGTAGGTGTCTCCTTATACTTGCCTTGTCTGCGAAAGTGCTTACTCTCATTCTGTGGCTTAGCTTGGGCTCTGGTATTTTCATCTTTTCTGAGCATTGCCCCCCAGGGCCACAACCTGCTGAGATCAGTAGCAAAGCCTGTCACCACAACTGTTATTGGTACCCAAGTCCCACACTGTGGCGCAGAGTCTAACTGGGCCTGGTTTTCACTAGAGCCTCTGATGGTGAGGTTAGTTTTGGCTGCAGGACACCAAGCAAGTCGCGCCCCCAGCGTTGGTCCCTGGAATTATCTGTCAAGCCACTATGAGGAGCAGGAACCCACACTTAAAATTCACAGGCAGGAAGGTTGGAATAGCGATGTACTAGGATGGGTATAGTGACCCCTCGAGTGGAAGACAGTTTCTATCTCACACTCTGCCAACCCATGATGACAAATGGTGGAAACAGGACAGAGGAATATACTAACACAGCCACTCACTCTGGCAGATGATACACACAGAATGGGGCTGGAGACAAGGTAAGTCCATGGACAGGACCCAATAATGCAGCCACTCACTCTGGCAGATGACAAAATCAGAATGGAGCTAGAGGAATACAGAGTCCATGTATGAAACACAGCAACACATTCCGGCAGATGACACACACAGAATGCAGCTGGATATATACAGAGTCCACGAATGAGACTCAACAACACAGCACACACTTCTGGCAGATGACACACATAGAATGTAACTGGAGATATACAGTACACGAATGAGAATTAAAGCACAGCCCCATACTCTGACAGATGGCTGGAGTCAGATGGACAGAGTGAGCGGGAGACTCCTAGACGTCGCCAGCACACACACACCAACAAGTGGACCAATAGGACACCACAAGGACCGGAAGGCACAGCAGATGAGAAGGCAAGAACAAGAAGGGAGAACGGAAGGAAAAAAGGCAGCAATACAAGAAGAACGAGGCACACGATCCAAAAAGCAGGCTAGACGCAGGAAACCAGATGCCATCACCGGCAGTGTGGAACACACATGATTAGCTATTTAAATTTCCCGGCACCAATCAGATCCAGCAACCAGACACAAACTCAGCCAGTCAGTGATTGCAGAGCACGCTGCCAGAACTCTCCTGACAGCGTGTAACAACAATCAGGGGCTTCAGTGAATAACTGGCTCCAGAAGCAGACAGGGTGATATGTGTCCCTATGTTGCACTGCCATCATCAGTTTTAGGGCTGCCTCTCTGCAGCCCGTGGCAGGTCGACCAGAACGGAGACTCAAGACCCCAACTGGTCTATGGTCTCACTACAGATAGTGGAATCAGGGCAGTGTGAGCTTTAAACAGTGCCTTGGTTCCTCGTCAATTGCGTGCTGGGCGCGATGAAGTCACAGACATCAAGCCCAACATTAAGAAGAGAGGACAGGAAGCAAGAAAGACATGGAAAAAGAAAGATTGAAGAAAAGAAAGGATGTAATCTAAAGGTAAGAAAGAACAGAGAGGGCAGTGTGTGAGTGATAGTATGGGCAGTGTGTGAGAAATAGTATGAGCAGTGTGTGAGTAATAGTGGGCCATATTCAGACCTCCGGCCGCATTGCAGTTTACCGATATGAACTACTGTTGTTACGCTATCTACGTTACTTTTTGCAACGTAGATTGTGTATACGTGGTCTTAAAGACGCAATATGCAATGCGGCCGGAGGTCTGAATACGGCCCAGTATGAGCAGTGTGTGAGTGATAGTACGGGTATTGTGAGTAATAGTATGGACAGTGTCTGAATGATAGTATAGGCAGTGTGAGTAATAGTATGGTGGGGGGGTGTAAGTGATAGTATGGGTAGATTCAGAGATCCGTTTTCATGTGGAGTTGCGTGCATATTTTTAGGATCGAAGTAACTGCGCATGCGTAGTCATTTTATTTCTGTTGAATTTACGCACGGAAGTCTATTAGGCACGTACGTGTGAATCGCACTTGGGGACATACGTACGGAAGGGCGTGGTTGAAATCCATACGGACAAAGTTACATGAAAGTGGGTGGGAGGAGGCATTTAAATGACCATTTGAAGGCGCGGTTAGTTAGATACGCACGTATGTATTATACGCACACGTATAGATACAGGTGCTCTATGGTAGCTTCAGTCACCGACAACACGGCTGTGTAAGGGGAGTGTTACGGGTGTTAACTTGCGGCATGCGTGCGTATAATTGCGTACCTTCAAAAAGTATGGGCACTGTGTGAGTGATAGTATGGGCACTGTGTGAGTGATAGTGTGGGCAGTGAGATGGTATGGGCAGAGCGATGGTATGGGAAGTGTAAAAGTATGGGTATTGAGATGGTATGGGTAGTGCGATGGTATAGACTGTGTAATAGTAGGGGCAATGTGATAATATGAGTATAGTAATAATATGAGCAATGTAATGGTATAGGCAATGTGATACTGTGGGCAGTGAGATGGTATGGACTGTGTAATAGTATGGGCAGTGTGATGGTATGGGCAGTGTGATGGTATGGGCAGTGATGGTATGGGCTGTTCAATTTCTAGTATGGCAGCATGATAGTGATAAGTAGGATGGGCAGCGGGATAGATGGTATGAGAAGTGTGAGAGGGGAAGAGCGACTTTACTTACTTACTTACTTACTTACTTATAATGTAACAATGTGTGACTTAATTTATAAGTTAGATTGTACAACTTAATATGTTACATTGAAGTATATTATTCAACACCTTAATTGGGTGTACCAAGCAATAGTCATGACTCATACATTCTCTAATATAACACCATAGTATAGAAAGAAAGTAGGAACACCACATAGAGAAAATCCATAACAAAAACTCAGAAAATTGTAGTAGGATAAATCCAACAATATGAGTGGGTGCAAATCAATGGCAATAAATTACATTGGGCCGTATCCAGACGGCCGACAGTGAACTTACGCAAGCCATTTGCATAAGTTCACTGTCAGGGAACATCTGCGCATGCAAAGTTACGTACGTCAGTACTTACCGGGAATGGGCAGACCCTTCATTTATGATGGGTCTATCCCAGCCATGTAGGAGGGGGTAGCTATTTAAATGAAAGGTTCGGGGCAAGGGAAGCCCTGTTATGACTACTGTCCTCCATTACTATGTAAATCCAAAGAAATGGCATCAGTAACCTAATAAAACTAATATGTGCCATCCGTCCCTATGTATAATATTAACTGTGTCCTCCGTTCCTATTTATAACTGTAGACGTCTCCTCAGGTCCTATTTATAATAGCAGATGTCCCCTCTGTCCCTAAGTAGAATTGCAAATGTCCCCTCCATACTTTACACTTTAATTTAATGTCCCCAATAATATGACGTTATAAAATATGTTCCATTTAATACTACTTCAATAAAATGCATGGCTACTTTTTATAAATAAAGTCACAACATATAAATTACAATTTACCCATTTAAAACACCAAAGTTAAAATATTTATGCTACTCACAGTTCTGTAGTCTTCTATGTTGACCGATGACGATCATCTGAACGGCTGCTGTGAGACTTCTTGTTACTTTGGCTGGCAACGTCCTACTCTTCCTTCAGTGTTCCTCTGGCGAATGACAGCCACGGCATGACGTCAGAGGATGCTGTGGCTGAGATTATAAATGATGCCCCTGGCATGACATATGTCATTCGCCAGAGGAACACTGAAGGAAAAGAAGGACGTCGCCAGCCGAAGCAAAAAAACATCTGCTATTATAAATAGGACCCGAGGGGACATCTACAGTTATAAATAGGAACGGAGGCCACATTTAATATTATACGTAGGGACGGAGGGCACATATTAGTTTTATTAGGTTACTGTTGCCATTTCTTTGGATTTACACAGTAAAGGAGGACAGTATGTTTGTGGCAGCATGCACTTTACCCATGCTGTCGCTTAGGGTACTGTAAAGCACAGCAATACATGGGCATGCTGTGCCTTACAGTACTATATGCAAGAAGCATGCCAAGGGCTAAGTGCTTGCGGTGGCAGCCATTTTTAGTATTGTGTTTTGTTTTTTTAAACTAAGGGCCGGGAACTCCAGTGAGGTTAAACTCTAGCGAGTTTAACATAAGCTCAATGGAGTTTAATCACCACACATCGCTGGAGTTTAAAAATTGGCACACAAAATCGCCCCTTGGTAAATCCAGAGACTTGGGGTAAAAAAATCGCCCCTCAACTCCAGCGATGTGTGGTGATTTCTAGTAAATGAGGCCCCTGGTCCTATGTGCAACAGAATGAAACCTTTATGTAGTTTTTGGCAATTGACAACTATAGCTGTGTCCTGGCTGTCTAAAATGCTTTTCTTCATTTTTAATGTGCTTTTATGCAAACAGCTTTTCTTCATTTTTAATGTGCTTTTATGCAAACATGTTATTAATACTGTGTAGAACCAGACGTACAATGCCAAGATATGCAATTAAGGCAGCTTGGTGGGAGCAAAGGGTATGTGCCACTAACATCATGCAATGCTATCTTATACTACGCATATGTGGAATGTAGAAATTAGTTAGATAAGTGGTACCAATTAACTTGCTTAAAACATGATTATAACCTAATAAATCAGCTCACTGGCTTCACCCCGGACTGATCTGACTTAATGCAGGAGTGATCTGGGCTATGAACTGACCTGCCTTGAGTGCAGGAGTGACCCGGGCTTTGAACGTAACTGACCTGACAAAATGCAGAAGTGACCCAGGCTTTATACGTAAGTTAACTGACTGAGCGCAGAAGTGCCCGCTGACCTTTCCCAGCTCAACAACAATTGAGATAGGGGCACCTGGAAAAACCTGTTGATCATTGTCAAGCAATAACTACCAGCTGAAGCTAAGTATTATTCATGTATTTTGCCTAATTCTTTATTAAATACTACAAATTATAAGAATTGTCTTGTGTGGCGTCATTTAACTCTGGGTATTTACCGAACGTTAATTTCCACCGGGAACAGTAGCTTCACTTTAAGATGATGCACAGCATTTACAAATCTGTAAATAAAATAGTTTACTACATGTTTTATGTATCTTTAAGTCAGTTTATATTTTATAATATTATTTATGATTTGCTAACAACAGTGGACTTCACCCAATCAATGAGTTCTGGCATTGGCCTAGCCAAAATTGTCTTTAGGTTTCATGGTCGCACACTGTCATCTATAAAGACAAATGACACATACTCTATAACACACAAGTCAATTTTTAAAGCTATACAGATAGGCCCATGCCGGTTAAGTAAATCTAATTTTATGTTAATTTAAATAATTTTTGATGCTGTGTTCTTTATTTTATGACAGATTGGAAGAACTGGAGACCTTACTATTACAGAAAAATAAGATTACCTACCTGCCATTTGAACTGACCAACCTTTCTAATTTGAAACTACTGGTTGTCAGTGGGGAAAGCTTGATAGAGATTCCTTCTGCTCTCACAGAAACCCCTTCTCTGAAGTAAGTTGTGGATGAATAAACTGCAATAAAATATACAAAAGTACATTAACAATATCATTTTCAAAATGTTTATTTTTCTTTGCTTCTGTAATACTAAGTGAATGAATATATTATTATCCATTAGTTCTCCAACGACTCCGCAGCACTGTCTGGATAAAACAAAAATAACTGCTCTATAAATATAACAGACAATACACGTCTAGAAATTAATAGTAACAGTAAAAAAAATATATATAATAATAATAATAATAACAGATTTTGTGATTCTTTACTCCACACATAGGAGAACAGGGCACTCCTACATACAGAAGTTAAATCCACGGCAAGGTCCCTACCTTAAGTGCCTTAAGATTTGAATTCTGTACAGAGTTTCTTTGTACATCATTACAGGCTTATTTCATACCTGATGTACGGAAAAAGGCTGATGTTCTCATGTCAGGATCCAGCCCAAATACATTATTAGACAACCAGTTCAATGTGTGCAGCACACAGACCCACTAATTAAGAGATAAAAAGTGGGAAGAAATACTATCTAATGTAGGGAA
>WWET01004531.1:75896-89049 GCA_011038615.1 Limnodynastes dumerilii | reverse complement strand
AAAATAAAATATAATGGCCGGTCTCCGACCGGCCTCTAAAGTGCTTCGGCCTACCGAGAAATATCCCGGTAAGGCCTATGGCCAATCCGCCGCTGCATTCATTTGACCCCCTCACATTACAACATGGTTTTTCTCAGGTTTACACTTGTGCCTGTTTTTCCTTTACACTCAAACTTTGGATCAGCCCCCTAATGTAAAATTAAATACCAAAAACTGGCAGATTTATGTAACATTTAAAAAGTAAAAGAAACATCTATCTGTTTTGGATTTGAAGATATAATTTTGAGTGAAGACTGATAATCAAGGAAATATGAAGTTTGCATTTGAGCTTAAGTATCTATTATTTAATTTTACACATGAATTCAAATAAAAAAACATATGTACTTGAGGCTATGTAAAGTTGCAATTATTACAAAATATGTGTATCTTTGATCCCATTACCCCCAATGAATAAAGAATATGTTTCATTTATAGCTAATGCTCTGTGATTTGGCCATAAATGTGAAATGCTGATGTATGATGTAGCATGCACTTTAAACATCTAAGGTCAATGAAAAATAGCATTTCTACAGCCTATAATAATTATAGATAATTATAATTAAAGCATTTTGCCTTCCTGTTTAAAAAAAACAAACAAAAACAGGTAAAAGTATGCCAATCTTCTGATTTCTATTTAGACAATCCTTTTAAACACCTTGCTAACAATTTTTTAATTATACTGCTGATTTAAAAACCCTTATGCTTACAGAGATAATAATTACAAGAATGTAATCAGTTCCCAGTTTACAAAAAACTAGGGAGCATGAGTACAATAAGAAACCGCACAGCATAGCTCAATGACCTGAGGTAAACAATATAATAAATAATGGTACCCCCCTAGAGTTAAATATAAAACAATAATTTCACAATAGTGATATAATATCAATCATTATGAGATCTGTGGGGGGTGTTGCCACATTAGTCCTGGAGTACTTAGGAAACAAAGAGAAGAAAAAGTTGGACTAATTTACGGTGCACTAGAAATACAAAATATGTGTCATGAGCAACACAGAAATACAAATTAGCTGATATGAGCATAAAGATCCAGTAGTGAACATATGAGGTGTGAGGACAATAAAATATAACTTTTAATAGTAACAACTAAATTAATGACATGTGAAATATAAAGAATAGTAAAAATCACTGCTTATATATGGAATCAACAAATGCAAAAATGTATAAGAAAATCACACACTAGATATCAAATGTATTACCATAGTGGTTAGACACTGGTATAGTAGACAACAAAAAGTGGTACAACAAATTATCCAAAAATTGTCTCATCAAATATAGGTATTCAATTAATGTTGGATAGACAATAAGATTATATAGTAGCCACCTATCAAGCGCTATTCTCCCTATTCTAATACGAGAGCGATTCTGAAACCCTAACCAAAGTGCCTAGCTGCCTCACGGCGGGACTTCACCCCTTGACAAACGGAGCATATCTGCCCCTATTCTAATTCTAAGTGCCCCAGTGGTTGCTAACTAAAACACATGAGCAAAAATAAGTAGATACAAAAGTAATTAGCAGGGATGGTATTAAAAACGAGGGAGACCGGGGTGCACCCCGGCGTCCCCTTACCGCCACCGCGCGTTTCACCGATTGGGCTTTGTCCAGGCTGGTGGACGCTGTGCACTGATGCTACCTTTAACATAGTAATGGTCCAATCAAAACTGAATGTCTGGATTGCCTAGTAGTCAGGGTGCAGAAGTCTGCAACGTAGGGACTCTAGGGGGACGCCCCCTCCATCGTCCCTACGTTGATCGTTGATCAGGCGTCTGCCCGATGCATGCGCAGATCGGCTTTTCAGCCGATTCTACGCTTACGCCCGCTGTCCTAGCGGCGGCGGGCGTATGTCTGGATCAGGTCCACGGACACTAAGATACTTTTTCTATATTTTGCAATTTTTTCTATTTTTTCCCCCTCTTTTCATTTACTCCAGTATTGACAATTCCACGGCATTCAGATGCATGTGTCTCCCTGTTTATTTACTAGTTGCCATGGTGATGTTAAATCAAGACGTCACTTCCACATCGACACTTAAGGTTTGCAGACTTCTGCGCCCTGACTACTACGCAATCCAGACATTCAATTGCGATTGGACCATTACTATGTTAAAGGTAGCATCAGTGCACAGCGTCCACCAGATTTGACAAAGCCCAATCGGTGAAACGCGCGTTGGCGGTAAGGGGACGCCGGGGTGCACCCCGGTCTCCCTTGTTTTTAATACCATCTCTGCTTATTACTTTTGTATCCACTTATTTTTGCTCATGTGTTTTAGTTAGCAACTATTGGGGCACTTAGAATTAGAATAGGGGCAGATATACTCCGTTTGTCAAGGGGTGAAGTCCCGCCGTGAGGCAGCTAGGCACTTTTGTTAGGGTTTCAGAATCGCTCGCGTATTGGAATAGGGAGAATAGCGCTTGATAGGTGGCTATTATATAATCTTATTGTCTATCTAACATTAATTGAATACCTATATTTGATGAGACAATTTTTGGATAATTTGTTGTACCACTTTTTGTTGTCTACTATACCAGTGTCTAACCACTATGGTAATACATTTGATATCTAGTGTGTGATTTTCTTATACATTTTTGCATTTGTTGATTCCATATATAAGCAGTGATTTTTACTATTCTTTATATTTCACATGTCATTAATTTAGTTGTTACTATTAAAAGTTATATTTTATTGTCCTCACACCTCATATGTTCACTACTGGATCTTTATGCTCATATCAGCTAATTTGTATTTCTGTGTTGCTCATGACACATATTTTGTATTTCTAGTGTGCCGTAAATTAGTCCAACTTTTTCTTCTCTTTGTTTCCTAAGTACTCCAGGACTAATGTGGCAACACCCCCCACAGATCTCATAATGATTGATATTATATCACTATTGTGAAGTTATTGTTTTATATTCAACTCTAGGGGGGTACCATTATTTATTATATTGTTTACCTCAGGTCATTGAGCTACGCTGTGCGGTTTCTTATTGTACTCATGCTCCCTAGTTTTTCTGGAGGGGGCGTCCCCCTAGCGTCCCTACGTTAAGGTTAGTGAAGGTGGGCGGGGGGAGGGAATATAATGAGGGAGGGAGGGCTTAGCGGTAGTACGCTCGTGTGCGAGCATATCACCCATTGCTTACGCCGGCTGAAGTGAAGTGTCGGGGAGAGTGGACACCGATACGCTGTGCTTTAGTAAGCACAGCGCATCGGCGTAGGTCTGGATCAGGCCCAGTGTGTCAATAGGAAAACTAGTTTGGCAAAGTATAAAGTGATATAAAAATATAAGAATGCCATACTGATTCTAATATAGACATTGCATGGTCATAGTTTGAATGTAAATAAGATGTATATGTTGAACAATTATGCAACATTGTAAATTCACCTAAATATATTGAATTTATTACTTCTGATGTAAATAGTCCATGATTTTGGTGGTTTCAGTGGTGTGTACAAACTTATATATGTGACACTGACCAATAAATGTTCTTGCTTCTAAGTTCTAACATCCAATTTCTTTCTGGGACCAACAGATCACAGCTAATATATTTTTACATTTTCTGGCATTACAATGACAATGTCTAGTTTACCTTCAGAATTGATAGCCATAACCAATGATCAAAAACTATAACAGGGTTTATGGAAAGATCATTTGTAGGAACACATTTTTTTATGGGTCTTTTGCTCTAATCTTGATGATTATTAATAGTAACAGGACTGGATAGTAATTTTAAAAAGAAAGGTCCAAAACAGTAGTAACTTCAAAACAATGGGCCTGATTCAGAAATGAAGCGGAAGGAGACTTACTCATATCAGGTGCGTAAGTCTCCTTGACAGATAATATCTGCGCATGTGCATGCCAGAAACATTCGTAAGAAAGCTGATCCGTGCATAGGGTTTTGGACACTTAAATGTCCAGAACTCCATAAGAAGGAGGGGAGTGCATGCCCTGCCTATGCACGTACAGTAAGTCGCACGTAAATCTGGTTCATGCCCTATGGCCCTAATTCAGAGATTGAAAAAAGGAGAGGAAAGATACTGCTAAGCAAAACTATGTTGATTTCAGGGGGAGTCAAATTTATTTTAGTCTATGCATGCAGGGAGAATACTTTGCTTTTGTATATTGCACACAGATAGTGACCAGCTTCACTTTTACATTGTTATTTAGACTTGGGCTGGGAAACATCACCGCTCAACTATTATACTGTTTGCAACAGATGAAATTTGACACCTCTGAAATCAACATGGTATTGCCAGAAGTAACTTAACTTTCTTATCTTCAAACTCTGAATCAGGGCCATGTGAGACTAAAGACTTTCATCTTGTGTGGTAGCTGTATTACTATCCATAATATGTGTTTTTATGAATACTAAATACTCAGAGTATTACTCTCAGGCACATTGCTGCACAATGCATATCATGAAGAGGAATTACATCAGTAATACAGAATCAGAGTCTAATGATTTGTTTAAATTATGTAGTCCATAACCAAATCAAATGACATTTTAGAATCCTTTCTTAAAGAGGTATATTCTATTTACTATAAAAAAAATTATTATTGCCACACTTCTCAGGTATGTCAAGCTGCTTGATAATCCTATTGAAGGAAACAGATGCTTAGATAAGAAGAATGATGAAGAAGAGGAGGAAGGAGTAGAAGAGAATCAAGATAGAGAACGTTTTGAGAAAGAATTTATGAAAGCGTACATTAAAGATCTTGGTGAAAGAGGTACAAACACATGCAAATTGTTACTCCAATATAATGGTCATGAGCACACTGAGATATTCCAAGCAGTTGTAGTTCACTTAATCAGTGTATTTATAGTATGTATAATGCAAAGGTGCATAAAATAAGCTATCCTGATAGACTGCAAAATGTGGAGCCTATACAGAAGGCAATTTTTTGGCTACTTATAGGAACAAACCAAATTCTGATACACAGCTTAAGAGATAAGCGAGAAGGGAAATAAAGTAATTTTGAGAGTATATCTTGTATAAGTGAAGTTAAATGCAAGTTTAAAAAACTATGCATTGCAAGTAAAAACATTGTATATAAAATAGCACAGAGAGAAGATGTCAGAGTAGTAGTTACGTAGGATGAGGAGTGAATATGACATTAGTTAGCTTCTCTAACATATGTCTGCAGATGACCTTGTGCTGTACGCTACCACATTTTACTGCGGATAGCTGTGCAACTACCCACTGGGCTACCACAGTTATGCAGACATTTTTGTAAAGTACTATTTGTCCAGTAGTTTTTCTTTCTTTTCAAGACTTTTTCTAAGGAACATAAAAGCATAACTTACTGCAAAAGCTATGGAACTCCTCTTTGTTTGTTATTTAAATTGAGACAGAAATAACATATATTCGGCTGGATCCAGAAGACCGCTACCACTGCGGTCACTACGGACACAACGGCAGAGGACTTATGATCGTAGATTATGCAATCCTACAGTCCATATTTGCGAAGGGCAACCACTCCCCTTGCACAGAATGACTTTCATACCCAAAACCCTACTTTAAATATTACACACCAGCCCCAAAGCCCTTACTACCTCCCTGCGCCCACCACGCTATATGCATAGTCCTACTGTTGGGAAGCCTTCTGCAAGGAAGCCTGAATCATGGGGATCCAGAATATTACAATATTCTAGAACCCAATTAAAACCAGATAACTTTACACTTCTAAATGGGGACTAATTATCAACAAAACTGCTTATGTGTAGTTGCTCAGCGAATTAATCTACTTAAATGAAGTTAAACAAATTACCTTGTGAATTGTCTCTTGTTACAATTCCCCCACAATAAGATATACTGTATTACATTAAAATTTATTTTCTGCCTAGCTAGCAACATAGTAACTTCACCATTTAAATGAATCCAACTGTGCTTGTGCAATGTCAAACTCTTTTGTTATCATTGTTTAGAAACATATCCAGTGTTAAATAATTGTCTGTTTTCCTTTGCAGATACCACGCCCTGTTACACTACAAAGGTATCATTAAATTTACAGATATAGTTACTGCTGAAAGTAATCTAAAGAACTTTTTGTATGATTATTTTCATTTCTTGTGTCTTTCAACTCCATCACTGCATAATAAATTGTAAAACAACGATCAGTCGATGAATTTACTGTAAGTGACAATGTGTTATTGTTAATAAAATATAATAACGAATGGAGAAAAAACACTGCACACATGTACAGAGCACCCATCTAATGTGCCTGAAAATAATAGATATTTTAAAATATATAGATATTTGTTGGTCAGCCAAAACCAACTTAATTCCATTTAGAAAAAAATGTATAGCAAAACAAATACTAAATGGTATCAAGGAAATATCACTTTTGGAAAATGTAGAGAAAACATTTCTATTAGGATGTGTTATCCTGCTTTGTGGATCAAGAGCTGGTTTCAGAATAGTGGATCCAGACTTCCATTCCCACTACACTTAGAGCTCCAAGCTCAGACGCAGAGGGAGATCTGATGCCAGGCTACTGTCATCACTTAGAATAGAAATGGTATGGAAGTCTGGATAGAACATAAGGGGCTTAACACAATCCCTGTACAATTTGATTTTATATCTAGCCCACCCCCACTATCTTATGTAAGCGGTGGATCCCACCCTGGCGTAGGAATCATGGCATAAGCATTACTAGTATGGATATCTGGATTTAGATATGTATTGAAAGTGCATTCACACTCACAAAATGCTTGTTTTTCTGCTCACTGGAATGTCCTGGATCCAGTCCAGTAGTTTAAAAGCAGTGTTTTGTTCTGTCATGTTCAGAAAGTTGAAAATGCATTCATTATTTACTAAGAAAGTGCAATAAATAAAGAAAAGATTCAACTAAATAGCTATAATAAATAAAAAAAGAACACATACAAAAAGAACATGGAAAATAATATTAAAATGAAAGTTTAAATACATTGGAAAATATACTCATTGTGCAATATTTTTGTTTAAAAGTTATCTGGTCTGACTTGGGATGACATTGTTCAAAAAGGTTGCTTTCATTAAATTTAAATCACATGAATTGAATGCATCATAAACAAAAATTGAAAGGACAGACTCGACAATCAGTACAAGTCAAGCATAACGAACAGGATACCAATACAGCTGTCCATCACTGCTGCCACTGTGTTTATAGCCAGAATGTCTTACAAAATAGTCTATCATATTTTAAGACGCTGTTCTATGATATTTAACTGTCAAGTGCCATAATACAGGTTATATCTTCAAAGTGCCATCTGCCATTTGCCACAGCTATTTGTATTATTAAATTAATAGACAATTCAAGTACTTTTTAAGTAGTCATTTATATCTGCATAGGGTCACCTCAGATGACAGAAATAACAAGGATACAATTTTACCACTAAAACTCAAAAAAGCAATGACATTACGACCATTATGGCTGGAGAATTAAAGTACATGGTTTGTTAAGCAAAACAGACATAGGGCCAGATTTACTAAGCTGCGGGAATGGAAAAGTGGAGATGTTGCCCATAGCAACCAATCAGATTCTAGCTCTTACTTTCCAGTTACATAATAGAAAATATTAGCTAGAATCTGATTGGTTACTATGGGCAACATCTCCACTTTTCATTTCTCGCAGCTTAGTTAATCTGGCCCATAGTATACCATCGTACCTGTGGTTAGCTGGGGATTCACCACTTATATGGACACAGGTTGTTGTCATGAGATGAGGTTGCTGTCACTCCCAAATTGCAAAAAAAAAAAAAATCTCAAATTTTGTTTACCTTAATGTTTTTAAATCCACTGTTGTCAAAATGTATGCATAAATATCAGTTGCAAATAAGGAGTAAGTTTAGATATAACACTGTGACACTATATTTGGTAAAATGTATATGTTAAGAATATATCATATTAGAATACACTCTACGATACAAACTATATTAATATACTTTATATGTTTATAAAATATATTATTCATGTAGCAAATGTTGTTATCTTGAAAATGACTGTATGCCTGCTTGTCTTTCTCATATTTTTATGGCTTCTACCTAAGTAAATATTATATTTTATTTAATTCAATGTGTAATGGTTTTTATTTCATTATTGCATGTGTTATTATGTAACACATATCTATTATTATTATTATTATTATTATTATTAATATTAATAAACCTATCCAGATTTTGGTCAGGTAGTCCTTTCCCAATTGGGGTATGTGAACATATTCCAGTGGCCCATTTAGAAAACACAATCCGCTCAATCCAGACTTCTGACTTTTGATAAAGG
This sequence comes from Limnodynastes dumerilii, assembly GCA_011038615.1. Classification (NCBI taxonomy): domain Eukaryota; kingdom Metazoa; phylum Chordata; class Amphibia; order Anura; family Limnodynastidae; genus Limnodynastes; species Limnodynastes dumerilii. The sequence continues at coordinate 80,738 of WWET01004531.1, read as the reverse complement.
AAAAGGCCGGTTGTGCTCACAAGTGACAGAGATTTAGTAATATTATGTACAGTAAAGGGAAATTTTTAAAGGCAGACTTCTGATCTGCAAACACTTCAACGGATTGTAAAAGTTAAGGGAAAGTCCTATGGGCAGCAGATTGTGCGAGTAATGTAAGTGGCTATCCAAGCAAAATGTATGTTGTACTACTAAAATAATAACAACTCAAAAAAACAATAAATGTACAATACAAGTATAAAAATACAATTTATTTTAACTGATAAAATATATGGTAAACAAATGTCCAGGCTGATCATTTCCAGTCTATTATTTATTGAGGACAGGATTCTTCCTCAGAACAGAACTTATTTTATATATTTATGTTAGATATTGTTTAAAAAAATATTTTTTTCCAGATATAAGTTAAAAGAGTTTGGTTTGTCACAAAACCGCAACATTGACAAGTCAAATTATCAATGCTTAAATTAAAATACTGTAACTTGTAAATAGCATGGCAGCTATTTCAAGTAAACAATTTGCTAATTTGGCATAAACTTGGATGAAATTCCACTCAAGGGAAAATCAGAGGCCATGATGATGACAGCAGCTGAATTTGTTTTCAAATAAATTGCACTGATGAGTAGAGCAATATCTCTAAATATCAGTGTAATTATATCACATGAAAGAACTGTTCTAGAAATACAGTAGAAAGTTTATAAAGTGAATTGGTTTAAATTCATTGGGTTAGATCCACAGTGTGATGTACATTCAAAAGTATAACTTATTTTTGAATATTTACGCACTACACAATCCAGACACGGTATGCATCACATTTGAACCCATATCATTTGCACCAATATGTTGCATTTTTAACATATTTATTTAATTAGGTTCATTTTAATTAATAGTTATTTGTAATGACTTTTTATTTTGTAAATTAGCCTTGTCAATTGACAGAGAATACTTGTACAAGACATAGGCAACATTTTGATTATACATAACAGGAGACTATTCATGTACGTCTGGATGACTGGGGGGTGTGGGTCGCTGTTGCACGTGGACCTTTTTTGAAATGGCCATACTCTTGCACAGGCAAAGACAGAGCTCTGATTGGTAAGTCCTAACCCTCCCCTTCCATGACCCTAAGACTCCCCTGCCCATAGCCTAATCCTAAAATCCCCTTCCCCTGACCCTTTTTTTTACCCTAGAGCCTAACCCTAAAAGTCCCCGGAGAGTGCCACTCACCTCTTCGGCAGCTTCCGATGCGAATTGTCCGGTGACTTGTGAAAAATAAATGGGTAAGAATGCCAATCGGCATCCTTACCCATTCTAAAAAAATGTAAGAAAGGCTGCCTCTTTCTAAATAGAGAAAGCCTAAAATAAGTTTTCAGCTGTCTCTACTTCTAAAAACATAATTTTGAGGTGGCAACTCCCAGCGTAACTAGGAAATCATTTAATTGTGCTTGACTATTATGTATAAACATCTGTTAATGCAAAAGACCACAGTTACAGATCCAAATGTATACTTATGCTCACATCTGGATCACTCTTACATATCTGGATCAGACCCATTCATGCCTGGGTTTCTCCATTTGCAAGATGCTTTCTTTTTGTGTTTCTATTTGTTCCTGGCCCAATGTAATTGTAGAAGAAACTTGGAGAGCCAACAAAAAATATAAATATTTATAATAACGTTAATACAAATGTTGACTGAAAAAAATAATGTTTTTTGTTAAATTAATATTGATTTTTGGGGTCTTCCCTTTACGTCTGAAGCTGATTCTTATTGCCCTGAAAGTCTATGATGACAGAGTAATATAGGAGAGGATGAGTAAAGGTGGCCTACATTACATGTATCACTGTCTGCCTACATTACACAACTTCCTCCCTGTCTCAGCAACATTACACATTCACCTACCTTTCCCCTCTCCATTACACATCCTCCTCCTTTTTCACCTTCAATTACATATCCCCCCCCCCCATCCAGCTTCCATTACACATGTCCCACCTGCTTCCCCATCCATTACACATTTCCTTCCCACATTCACATCTTGCTATATCCCCCCCATATCTCACTGTATCCTCCCACCATTAAACATACTGAACTGAGTGACCCCCACTTACAACCCAAAATGGTTTCTGGGCAACTGGAGCCCTCCTTTTTGCACAGGTAAGTGTATGTATTTTAAATAAAAAAATTTTTTTATCCAAAACTGAATAAAGCACTCTTTCAAACCTTTAGGAGTGTCTTACAATAAAAAGCCAAATAAATATATAATATATAAATAATAAATATAAATAGCAAAATATGTTTTTAAAAAATCTATCTATCTATCTATCTATCTATCTATCTATCTATCTATCTATCTATCTATCTATCATATTGATATATTAATTTTGAAGGTGTCCTAAGTTGCTCTTCAGTGTTAGCCCTGAAAATTATAATTAATAACTAAGAAACAAAAATGTTATGAACAAAGTGAAACACAAATCCAAATTATTTTATTTTTCTCCGATGTTTTTCACAAAGACCAAGGTTAATAAAACTAGCTTGCCACTAGGTGCAGAAACTTTGTTGCCTGTGTATTGAAAAATAATACCTATTCATAGCAACATGAATTTTGTTCTCAGTTTGTGCAAAGTGTTATAAAAGCATGTTTTCAAAGCCTCCCTGCACATTATGTACTCAATTAGTGCTCTAGCAGAACCCCATTACATTGTCCACAGTGTTAATACTCAAGAACACTAAAGATATTTATCTAAATGGAACGAGAGTGGCTTATAGAATGTATGCGTCATTGTTTTTTACTTTATTTTTGGAAAATCAGTTTAAAAGTGTGTTTTACTGGCTTTAAGAGCACATTATGTTAATATATGTATAAAAAATGATTATTTCTAAACAAATGGGTGCTTAATTAAATTGTGATGTATTGTTAAAGGAATTAAACAATTTTTTAATTATACATTTAAAATGAATGGATCCAGACATCCAATGCTACATCCAGAAATCCATACGGCAATGAGAGGCCACTCATCAAGATTTCCACACTGCCGCCACATAAAAGGAGGCAGTGTGGAAGTCTGGATAGTACGTAAAGGATGAAGCCAGCTTTTACTGTACTATTTACATGCTTCCCCCCCAAATCTAAATGCGTTAATGCTCTGTTAGACATTTGGCTCCGTCATCAGATTTGGAAAAATGACCAGCTTTCCAAACAGGGCCGTTTCCAATCCTAGTTATCGGAAAACAACACCTTGTAGAAAGTCTGTATCTGGTACAAAGTGGACAATTAGATCTAAAAAGTAATAAAAACGTTTGGTGGATATTTTGAATTAATTGTAAGATTGGAATGGGGAGGATAAGGATATGAATCACTGCCATCACCAGTGCCTAATAAATGGCTCAGGCTAATATAGCCTAATATGTTTGAAGCTCCCACTCGCCTTCCATACCAGCCAAATATTTTATAGGTATAGACAACTAATCCATAATTTAAAATCTGAATTTAATTTTATACAACTCCATATCATAATTTTGAACCCCTGGTGCCCTAGGCTGCAGCCTTGTCAGTCTAGAAGCTGAGTATACAGGGACAGTACTGTTTGTGGCATGATTATAACTGGTAAATAACTTACAACTTAATCATGGGAGCTGGGAGTACAACTATTTGAGGCCAAATCATGTGAACTGCTAAGTCCCCAAAATGGGGACATTATTTTTTGTGAATACAAAAGTTATTGCGGCAAAAGCTATTTCGACACGGATACAGCTAACAGCTTATCGGCTGTATCAGTGCGACTGAAAGGTTAGGGTAAGGCTGCCCCTTCAGAGGATTACAGAGACAAGACATGAGGTTGTACATGAGGTTGTAACTGTTTATCCACAAAGGAAGAAAGTGCAGACGTAAGAGAACCCACACCAGAAATAACTGGACGTTCATTAGGGGAAGATTTATTCTTATGAATTTTGGGCAGGTGATAATATGTTTGTATGATTGGATGTGGATCATACAAAAAAATCCATCTTTTTTCTGGATATTGGGCCTGATCCAGACCTACGACGACCGCCATATTTACAGCGGGCGGATGCGTAAGATCAGTGAAGTGTGGATGGGTATGTGAGTTCAGCGCCACCAGAATAAACAAACTACTTATGCTGCTTGGTAACAGGGTAAAAGATAAAGTAATGCAAAAACAGATTACTAGAATATAGAACACATAGAACAAAAAGAATCTTCCCTGTAATCAGCGCTAGTAGTAGTAAATCTAATCAACAGCAGTAAATCCACTCCAAATATGCAGGCAAAAGTCTAGTGTGTAGACAAAGTATAAGTATAAGACCAGTCCCAGATCAGCTGTTATCACAGTCGACGTTCCTAATAATGTAAGGAAATTAAAAGCTTACGGTAGATGGGTCCTCCTGGACCAGTAACCGCTAGTCCACACAGATCCTATGAGTGGAGAGAGGGTGAGTGGAAGGAGATAACAGAACGGTTGTTCCCACAAACTTGTATCTCTCTCTGTGTGCAGTCCGGCACGTGTCTCCGTGTCTCCGTCTGTTTGATCCCCAGCGTCGGCGCGTGCAGGAGGAGACTTCAAAGGGAAATCCTCACAGCAGCTGCTGGGTCCTACAACCTGGTATTCAGTATATGATGCAGGGTTGCGGGCTCCGGATCCACAGATAGGGAGTATGCAGGCAAAAAAAGAAGAACGCACCTAATAGTGCAAATCAATTTATTAAGGCAGAATTTGTAAGTAATAAAATGGATACTCACAATGGAGCAATTATAAAAAGCATATCAAATCCAATCAGGATTTAGGGTTCTTGTGCACCAGCCAACGCGTTTCGAGTGATAGAACACT
>WWET01004531.1:64652-75868 GCA_011038615.1 Limnodynastes dumerilii | reverse complement strand
AGAAGACTCTTTCTCAAGGCTATAGTGATAATGAGGTGCACAGGGTTATTTATAGGGATATTACCATCCAACCAAGGCTTTGATTGGTTAAAAATAGAACAAGGTGCATATAGGAACAAATAAATACATAGTAAAACATTTACAATAATTGGGAAATTCTTCTTTTTTTTCCTCTCCTTCGGAAGTCACAAGTTCATTTCTATACACCCCATTATTGTCTTCAATATGGGATACTAGAGTATCTAAAGCTTCCCTGTCCATATCATGAATCTCCGAAGCTACAATAGTACTCTCAATATTCTTAGTCTTTTTACATTGCTGTTCAAAAAAATCACTTTCAGCATAGTACAAACCTATTATTTAGATCTAAAAAAAAAAAAAAAAGGGTCAAAAATGTTTGGGCCACTAGCTGGATAGAATTTCAGTCCTTTGCTTAGGAGGGACAATTCCAATTTTGACAATGTTTTTGAGGAAATGTTAAATATTTCTCTCCCTTTCTTATTCTTATTGGTATTTTAATTCTATTCCTTTCTTTTCCCATTCAATAGTTCATGGGTATCCAAGTTTTTAGTATCTCTACCTGTTCACTTTTTTAGCTAGTACCCATGCTCCCTCCATTTTATTCATATGTCCCTGTGTGTTAGAACTTTGCTTTCTATTAGACACATCGGGCCAGATCCAGAGCTACGTTTCCATTACGTTTCCTAGCTTAGCGTATTTACACTAGCGTATTTACTATACACTCCACTTGGTGCTCCCCTCAGCCGTACGTCGTTTAGCTGTGTTACGCTTTCCAAACCCTACCTTAACTTTTCCAAGCATGACTCCTGACGGCCGTAATGGCTGCATGTACTTACGTGCCTGAGCACGCCCATACTGTACGATTTAAATGTATCACCCCACCTCCGAAGCGTAAATTACGGATGTCGTATGGCTAGCACACCCCTTCGTCCGTAGTTACGTTCTTGATACTAGGATGGTTCGTACGTTCACAGTTACGTAACATCTGCCGCGCACATGTGCAGTACATGAAAAATAGCATTTTTACGTCTCCGTCTAGCGTAAGTACGCTAGCGTACTTGGTTATGGATCTACCCCATTATGAATAGTTTTTTTTATTTTGCTTTTGTTATAATTATTCAGATTTTCATTTTCTGAACCAATCTTGTTAACAGTCCTACCGTTGTCCCTCTTTTGCTTAAAATAGCTTTTCATATATCTCCCTTACTTATTATATGTCTGTGCTTCATCTCTTTCATAATCATTTTTATTGTGTTGTAGTTTATCATACTTTACTAAGATCAGTGACATTTCGAAACCTCTTAAATTACTATTAATCTTCTCATCAAATTCTCTATACCCTATATTTTTCTTAAATTTTCTCATTTCTTTTTGCAACTCCTCTGTCTCTTTCTCAAGTATTCCCTGCTTATGTTCGTGTTAATCAATGAGAAGTCGCATCAGTTGAAACAAGCAATTACCAAGTGTATTGTTCTACTGACTCATAAAGTCAGGGTCTTCTCTAAATGAGCAAGACTTAAATATACACAGTCCTTGTGGGATCCATTTATTTGTCAAGTATTTCTGTAATGTAAGTCCCACCAATGTCTAGTCTCGTCGTTACAGATTTGTTCCAATTTACAAAACACCTTAATCATGTTGCTATCTTCAACTGTTAACGTTATTTTATCATCATTCTTATCTCTAGTATCTTTATTTTGAGACATATATAATTTTCTTCTAGATGACCTCTCTTTTAAGCAGTTTAAATCCGACATTTTAACCTTCTAACTTTACACATAACAACGAATAATAGTTTAAAGATAGTCACAATTGGAAAGATTATCTCAGTCACCATAAAACCTCTAATCGCAGGCAGCTCAAATTAAAAAAGGAAAGAAGGAACAACCAACTGTATTTGTGTGGTATGTGCTACTATGACCAACATGTAGTCACTACCACTATTGTGCACCATGCAATAAGGGTGGTACAGTAATTAGTAGTGATATTAATCAGGGCAGTTCCAATAAAAACAGCCACCTTAGTTTCTGATACTAACTTTAAAGGAAATATCATCCCATCTAACTGTTTGAAAAACTTACATTGGCTAAGAAAATAATGATTATGGGTCATATTTAATTGTGGAAATATAAAAACTTTACCAGTAAACTTACGGTACTATTGATTATTATTATTGTGGTATAAAAAATTTGCACCCAAGTTATGTCCGGGTTGGTTGCATTAATATAACATTATAAATTTGATATATTATACTGTATATTTTATTCATATATTAAAGTATTTCTGTTTTACTAATTGGTGGTTGCTTGTGGCATAATATCATTTTTATGGGAGCTTCCCTGATTAATATCACTACCAATTACTGTATCACCCTTATTGCGTGGCACCCAATAGTGGTAGTGACTACATGTTAATCATAGTGGTGCATACCACACAAATACAATTGATTGAAAACATACCTGTCTGCGTTGGAATCTTTGGAGCCCCAGAAGTCGCAGGACCGGCGCTGTTCAGGAAGGAGATTCCAGACAGTCGTTGCTTCCCAGCCACAAGATGATCTGTCGGAATACAGATTATCAAAGTAGCAAACTACACCCACTTTTTGTATCATAATGTGAAATCATAGATTTGTGGTATAATGTGGGTCATTTCTATGTGACAAAATCATGTTAATTGGGAGCCACATAAAATTTGTGGTCTACATTTGGAAATTTTTCTAAATCAAAACAAATTATACCACCTGTTCCCATTGGAACTTAAGGTTCGGTAAATATCCAGGGTGAAAGGACAACACAAGACACTTCTTAAACAGTTATAGTATTAAATAAAGAATTAGGCAAAGTGCATGAATAATAATTAGCTTTGGCTGGTAGTTATTACTTGATGATAATCAACAGGTTTCCAGGGGCCCCTATATTGATTGTTGTCGAGCTGGAAAAGGTCAACGGGCACTTCTGCACTCAGTTAGGTCAGTCCCATAGGTTAACCAACACTTCTGCACTCAGTCAGGTCAGTCCCGTATGAAGCCAGGAAGCTGACCTTTTGCCAAGTCTTTTATACCTCGACAACAACAAAGCCGGAACTCCCTACCGTATTAGGTTATAATCATATTACAGACAGGGTATAAGTAATAGGCGCAAAAAACTAAAATGTTCAAAGTGAATTTGGTCTTTCGTTCTTTTTATCATACAGTTCAATAAACATAAAACTCTTCGTCCTTCATGCAATGCCTTGATTACTGAATATCTTTCAATAGTCTTATGTGCAGCTCCCAATGTGAAGGGGTAAGTAAATAAATCCAATCTACTCACCAGATTCTCCTTTTATAGTGCGCCTTTTTAAAATCTCTTTAATCTTTTCCGCTCCTTTCTCTTCTGGACTCCACTGTCTTGGTCTCACAGCAGGTTTAACGGCCAGATTTTCCTTTTATAGCGTTCCTTATTAAAGTCTCTTTAATCTTTTCTGCCCCTTTCTCTTCAGGACTCCACTGTCTTGTTCTCACAGCAGGTTTAACGGCATGTAAATAAGACAAGGAAAATCTAAGTGCACCCCGTTGCTAACGGTAACCACACCCACCAAAGTGGATACTCACAAAGACTTCATCTTGGAATATTGCATCAATAATAGGTCTTTTACGTTCCCAATGCAGAGAGGGTTTTTGCGCCTAATACTTATACCCTTTTCTGTAATGTGTACTTGTGGACAATAGTCATTCTATTGTCTATATTGTGAACCCATTGTGGTGAGGGTTCAGGGTGTTTGTGGAGCAGCAGACCATAAAGGAGCGCAGGGATTGTGATTATAACTTAGGTTATAATCATGTTTTAAACAAGTTAATTGGCACTACTTATCTAACTAATTTCTACATTCCACATATGCACAGTATAAGCAAGCATTGCATAATGTTAGTATCGCATACCCTCTGCTCCCACCAAGCTACCTTATCAGCATGTTTTAGCCTTCTGAACGTCTGGTTCTACACAGTATTAACAACACTTCCGCATAAAAGCACATTAAAAATGGAGAACAGCAGCCATCTTAGGCTGCCTGGACACAATTTAAAAAGTCCCTGACTACACTTAAAAGATTCCGAAGTCAATGTGTCAGTGATTTCTGACATTCAATTGCTGACACATGTCTGTGCCTTAATTACTGAAACCAAATTTTTCATTTCAACATTACTAAGAATTTTTAGACAATGTTTAAAATATGAGAATAGAACATTAGGAACTTTATTTTCAAGGTTTAAATTATCTGCAGAAATGTACATTGTTGCACAACAAAAATAATAATTGAAGGCTGTCCATCTCTCCAGCAAGCCAGGCCTATACAGGTGTTTTGTGGCTTGCTAATGTGCATTAAATCTGGTAGCTCAGGTATGTCTTGCAGTACCAGACTGAATTTAAAATAAAAATACATTTATTTATAAAAATAACAATGTCAATAAAACATAAATTACATTTTGAAACCAATGGAAATATTCTTAATTTTAAAAGGATTTTCTATTGCTGGCCCCTGTCTGACAGCCTTAGCATGAGTACTTGTGAGATCAGAGGTTGTTCTTCCATAAACCTGCCATATAAATAGGATTTGGATGAGCAAGCTTTGTAAGAGGCCATCAATTAACATTTTTTATTTGCAATAACTATCATTTCTAATGTATTTAAAAATAAAAACTCTATGGTTTAGGGATTCTAAATTATTGACAAAAAGGTGGGAAAGTGAATTTTACATGGTCTCTTTACAGACATAGGACCAGCTCCTCACTTAATAACGTGAGCCCGGTTACGCACGCAAAGTGAGTAAATAGGCTCTATGGACTGTAGGGCACATAACATCCAGATGTAAAGTTAGTTTTACTAATGTAACTTCCATTGTATGGAACTAAGTTTGCAAAGGTGGGCAGGGGGAAGCATTTAAATTTTACAGTGTGGGATGGATATCCCACTTACGAGCAGATCAGCAGTCGGGCGGCCTACTGATCTGCAAGTGTGACTTAAGGATGCCTTTTGGCACGTAAGTCACACTGTTTAGAACTGAGAGAGGGAAGTGACAGGGGGAGTACGGAAAACGTGTGTGGGTGTGGATCCGGTCCACAGGGACTAATTCAGAGTCAAATGCAAATGCAAAAAAGGGAGTAAGGGGAGAATAAGATTCTCATAACTGCACTACAAATTACAGCAGTTACAATTCCACTACACCAAAAAACAATAAAATAAAATAAAGAAAAAATTCTTTATTTTCCTAAATAAATTTACTGTCTATCTGCCTTTTGTCTGAAGCAGACACACACTGTCCAAGAAAGAGTCAAGTTAGTCAGAATTATTTCCCATTATATGCTATAAAAGCATAATATTTAATTATAGACAGCAAAGCACTTTCCCACACCAGGGGCTAGATTTACTAAACTGCAGAAAAGGAAAAGTGGAGATGTTGCACACAGCAACCAATCAGATTCTAGATCTCACTTTTCTATTGCATACTAAAGAATGTCAGCTCAAATCTGATGATGAAGCTAATGAGGCCTTCTCCATACTTTATAAATTAAAAAAAAAGATATTATTTAGATCTCTGCTCCATTAGCAGAGTAATTATGGTCTTATACTAAAAAATGTAATGTAAAAAAATTAGTTTGACCCCCACCATAATTTAAATCTTATATCTGTCATCTGTGGTAGATAGCATGGGGATTAATAGGCATCATGTAAAGTGAATTCATAAAACAAAAAAAAGCACAAAGACTTAAACTTTATTAAAATGGCTAAATATAATATAAATTAGTATATAAATATATAAATAGTTCTTGCAAGAAATGATGCTTCTATATAATAATTAAATATAGCAATGGCTCAAATGAACCAATGCAGTACATTTATATACTGTACAAAAAAAATATTACCCATACCATACCTTAAGTTTACTGGCTCATGAAAATGGAAAATGTTGGCGGATTTACTGTCTGGATCCATGCTCAGTTCCTTAGAAAGTCTGTAATACCAAGTCACCCCACTTGCAAGAGCGATCCACAATCCTGTCGGAGGCTGTTGGAGGTGTCATTTAACAGAAGTCTGTATGGAGAGAATTGTGTTCCAATCAGGTAGCATGGATGCATCTATGAAGGAAGCTTGTTACTATAAATGGGGTAGATCCAGAACTACGTGTGCCGTACGTTTATTCGCGGAGTGTATTTTCGTACACGTAAGTTCTCTACACTCCCCTCGGCACACCCCTTGCACGGACGTAGTTTGTCAAAATACGCTACCCAAACCCTACCTTAACTTTTTCAAACATAACAGCATACGTCCGCTAACGGACGTACTAACTAAAATAAAATTGGCACGCCCACACGTAAGTATTTACGTGACACATACGTGAATTTCCCATACGTTCACAATTACGCTACGTGAATGTGCGTATTTTCTATGGTGCGCATGCGCAGTTTATACGTTACTGCAAATTTATGTCTCCGCCACGCGTAAAATCGCAGAAAAGCGTAGTTCTGGATCTGCCCCAATGTCCTAATAATCAGACACAATCAAAACAGGTAAAGTCTAAAACCTAAGAAAAAGAATGATACTGTATTTACAGCATGTCAGGATTCTCCTAATAGTTCCGCCCTGTGTAAATATTGTATGTCACTGGCTGGAAGAGTGTTGATAGCATTTGTGCGTCTGTGCGACTGTTATTCCTGAGTGATGTTCTGCCAGAACATTACTTAGGAGTAACAGTCTACAGAAATGCATTCGTCCTTTCAGCACTCTTCCAGCCAGCAGCATATCGACAGAACATATATGGCAAAACAGCCTGGAAGAAGAGAAGTAATAGCCAACACAGAAACGCAAACAGCGGCAATCCAGTATTATCCTGGAAGCACAGAATAGATCTTCTTCTTCTTAGGTTTCAGCTGTTTAACTTTATTGAATGCTGCATTTGTCATTGAGTATGATAGCAATGAGAGAAATGCTGGAGTTTAGTGATATAGGGCTGTGCTGATTAGAGCTGGCTGCACCTCTGTGCAATAGCTGAGTATAGTTCCTGATGTTGCTAAGCAGCAGCACACCAGCAGACTAATCAGCAGACTGCAGAGAAAAGAAATGGAAGCAGAGACATGAACTGTGATAGTTTTTAGTGCTGACGGGTGAATAGAGATTGTATTTGCTGTTTGCTATCAGACATTGATAGTTTTTTCTTTTATTCCATGTACTACTTTTCACTTGCTTAAAGTTTGGATCATTGGGCTGGATCCAGACTTAAGAAGAAGCTTGAAATTTAAGGACCTGATTCAGAAATTAAGAGAGGAAGGTTACACCCGGGCAAAACCATGTTGATTTCAGGTGGAGTCAAGTTAATTGTATACTTTGCATGCAGGGATATATCTTTGAATTGCTTACTGCACACAGATACTGACCAGCTTTACTATTACACTGTTATTTAGACTTGGGCTGGGAAATAGCACCTCTCAACTCTAATACTTTTGGCAACAGATGAAATATGACTCCCCTGCAATCAACATGGTTTAAACCAGGAGTAACTTTCCTCTCTTAATTTCAAGCTCCTTCTTAAGTCTGGGCCTAAGGGCCTGATCCAGACCTACGCCGATGCGCTGTGCTTAGTAAAGCACAGCGTATCGGCGTGCACTCTCCCCGACACTCCCCATGTGAGAGCGTATTTTCCCTTGCTTACGCCGGCTGAAAGCTACCCTAACTTCAGCCGACCTAAGCAAGGGAAAATACGCTCGCAGAGGAGCGTTTGGCCGCAAACCCCCACCACTATCCTTAACGTAGTAACGCTGGGGGACGGCCCCTCCAGAGTTACTACGGACGCCCGATCCACGATCGGGCTTTGCCGTAGCTACGCCGGGCAACATCTGCCCGGTGCATGCGCAGATCTGCTTTTAAGCCGATCTTACGCTGCTGGCTGGTGTCTTAATGGCAGCCAGCGTAGGTCTGGATCAGACCCTAAGAGAGGAAAGTTACTCCTGGGCTAATCCTTGTTAATTTCAGGGGAAGTCAACTTAATTGTATTCTTTGCATGCAGGAAAATATCTTTGAATTGTTTACTGCACACAGATACTGACCAGCTTACCTATTACACTGTTATTTAGACTTGGGATAGGAAACATCACCTCTCAACTCTAATACTGTTTGTAACAAATAAAATTTGACTCCCCTGAAATCAACATGGTTTTGCCCAGGTGTAACTTTCCTCTCTTATCTTCAATCTCTGAAACAGGGCCTTAATTTCAAGCTCCTTCTTAACTCTGGATCCAGCCCATTATTATTTTATTCAGATTATTTGCCATTCAAGCTATACACTAAAATCCCCCCAAAAATTGCAGTAAACTCTATTACTCACTGCCTGGCAGCTTCAATAGTAAGTATGAATAGGTAACGTCAGCTCCATTTATTACTAACAGCAGAAGCTGCGATTACATTTAAGTGGCTTGTAAAGAGACTTTATTGGATTATTTAACAATTCGCTTTACTCTCCATGGGCCTGATCCAGACTTAAGGTCATTTTAGGTACGCAAACGTACCTAAGTTTCGCACTGCTGAGGATAAATGCAGTCCCCCGGGAACTCCCCTCTCACTTAACTTAGCAGACTTACATGTTCAGAACCCTACCTTAGCTTTTCCTTGTTTACCTTTGGTCGTAAATAATGTGTTGTCGTTCGTAAGTGCCTAAAATAGCCCATTCTGTACAACTTAAATGCCTCCCCCCACCCACAATGCGTATGATCACCTTGCGTAGGGATGTCATGTGCTATGGTATGAAGTTATATACAAGTTACCTACGATCAGAGTTCTGATGGGTAACATCTGCTGTGCGCATGCACAGTGCGTTTCCACAGTCAGATTTACGCATGCCGCATGCGTAAATTTGCTGTTGTTATTAAGTCTGGATCTGGTCCCATGTCGTAATCATTGTGCCATGAAATGTAAAGTTGAATGTGAGCACATCTGTATTTTAACAAAAAAAACACACACGGTTGTGCTTCAATTCAACTATTTGAAATGTGTGCAAGTGTATATATAAATGTAGAGCTGCAGCCAAGGACCAGAGTGACCACTGTGTAACTACAAGGAACAAAAGAGAGGTCTGGCGCTCCGTACAAACATTGGGGTAGATCCAGAACTACGTCCGTCTTCCATAGACGGACGTAATTCAATGAACAATAGCTACTCTGCATGCGTAGTAACTATTGTACGTAATCTGCGTATCGTTTTGACATGTAGATTGCGTATATGTGGTCTAAAAGATTACATACAACAGTTACTACACATGCGCAGTAGCTACTGTTCATTGAATAACGGCCGTCTATGGAAGATGGACGTAGTTCTGGATCCGGCCCATTATATAACACTATGTGTCAGCACATACATAAAAAGGAGGTTTAGTTCACAATATAGCTATATTGGGTTAAGCTCACCTGCCCAGCGTCAAGGCAGGTAAGTCCCTATCAATTTTCTATATGTGTACTCAGGAGGTCTGTATTAAGACACTCCTGCCATTTGAAAAGTGTGCAGCGGCCATATTGGGGAGGGGTCAAGCTCTCAAAGTAAACTAACAGTAAAAAAATAACACACAAGGCCAGAGTGCCTAGAGCAGTTGTAACACTATCTTCCTGGTGGCACTCTGTATGTGTATAAACTTGAACCAAACAATTCCCACAATTTGATGTGAGAGAAGGAATAAAGGAAACCGACAACAGTTACAACATTGGTCATAATAGTAACTTTTACTTTTAAGTCTTTTCTGTTTTATTATTTTCTTCTCCCTTTCTCTTTCTTTTTTTTCCTTTCGTCAAAAGAAAACATAAACAACATCACAAAATAAATTTGCTTTTAAATCACAATCATTAACATTCTTGGGTACAAATTATCTCGTGAGTTAGCACTAGTAATCATATATTAGTTCATATTAATCAATTACTTTCAATTAATAAAATAAACAGCATCAAATAATAATCATGAACATTTTAAATATCATTAACAATTTTTCTGCAATGAATTACAATAAAGAACCTTCCAATATTATCAATGGATTTTCAATTACCATCAAACCATTACTGGCAATAAATTAGGTGAATAGTTTTAAATAGTAACTATGAATGGTACCATTAAATAATGAATTGCGATTAACTAGTTGAATAGCTTCATGTAATATCAGTGAATAATTAATCACAATTAAGCGATTTCATATAATCTATTAAATAAACCGTTCCAATTAGCAAGTCGGAACAAACAAACGCTACCAAACAATTCCATACAATCAACCTACTAAACAGTTTTAAATAGTGAATAGGAATAATCAAGTACTACTAAATA
Source organism: Limnodynastes dumerilii (assembly GCA_011038615.1). Taxonomy (NCBI): domain Eukaryota; kingdom Metazoa; phylum Chordata; class Amphibia; order Anura; family Limnodynastidae; genus Limnodynastes; species Limnodynastes dumerilii. The sequence goes on along the minus strand of WWET01004531.1, from coordinate 65,519 downwards.
GTTACATGCAAACAATTAAATGATCAGTTTTTCTTTACAGCAAGTAGTAACAATATTGTTGCTTTCACTCTTAATCAATTGTTTAACAGTTCCTGGCAATATACTCATATTATTACAATTAGCAAAATATCAGTTCCAGCTAATTACAATCAGGAATCACTTTTCACCAAATGAATAAATGGTTGCAGGAAAACCGATCAAAGTCTGTGTAGGAGGAATTTATAAAGTTATCTGTCTGTTTTTCTTATATTAGCACACCAAAGAAGAGCACAACCACTGTTAACATGACTTGATAGCTTGCAGCACCACACTAAATTGTCTGTAGCATACAGTTCACACGTTGCAGTTTCACCTGTCTCCTCTCCCACAGCAAGGTTACATATGCCTCAGCTACGGTAGTGCCAGTTTCTTGCTATTTGGCTAGTCCTCCCCTACTTCATTAGTTAGTCTTCTCCTCCGACTCCTAATTCTAGCATCTGACTCCTTACCAGCTGGATTCTCCCTTCACAACAATCTAACTCTTTCTTTCACCACTGCCATGTCTCTCCGTCATTACTCTGCTCCCCTCTGTCTCTCCGTCACTACTCTGCTCCCCTCTGTCTCTCCATCACTACTCTGCTCCCCTCTGTCTCTCCGTCACTACTCTGCTCCCCTCTGTCTCTCCATCACTACTCTGCTCCCCTCTGTCTCTCCATTACTACTCTGCTCCCCTCTGTCTCTCCATCACTACTCTGCTCCCCTCTGTCTCTCCATCACTACTCTGCTCCCCTCTGTCTCTCCATCACTACTCTGCTCCCCTCTGTCTCTCCATCACTACTCTGCTCCCCTCTGTCTCTCCATCACTACTCTGCTCCCCTCTGTCTCTCC